>QANZ01011162.1:176668-218556 GCA_003254925.1 Chamaecrista fasciculata
TTTTTTTATAAATTATATTTAATACAAAATCTCACGGATAAATTTTTAGGCTACACGGAGCCCACAGGACTACATATTTTTTTGGCCATTCACAGGACTACATAACATAGAAGAATTCAAACCTCTGAGCATAGAAACAAATTAATATATTCTTCTAATCAACGCACACAAAAGAATATCAATCAAATTCTCAAAACAACCCCCAAGATACAGATCTTGATGAATATAAATAAAATTAGAAGGTTCAAATCTCTGTCACAACAAAAAAATCAATGAAACTTCACTTAACAAATCTAAAATTAGAGATGCACTTTGATGAAGCAAGAAGGAAATTTTCACAGAAGACTCTTATCCTCTCAGAAAGATAAGTTCAAAAGGAAATGGATGACAGCTTCCAGCAAAAGAAGCAATAAATAAATAATTGGCTTCAATACAAATTGAATTACCAAATACATGAACCCAATATAAAAAATTAAAAAAGAACTAAAAATCAAACACAACTCATGGCCAAAAAGGTAAAATATCCCAACACAATTGTTTCAACTATCAACAATATTAACAATGATGTTGGGAAAGGTTAAGCAAGTAGCATTTCTCATGTTAAGATAATAAGATTCCACCTAGATTTCATTTATGAAAAAAAGTAAAGTAATACAAGCAAAATGTAATTGAAGAAATCAGAAGCCCCTATATTATCTTTCTTTTCCTTCGGAAGAGATTCACTTCTTTTTGGTGAAAAACAATGAAACAAATTATTTGCTAAAACAATGTGAATACAAGTATGTACAAGTCAGTTAACACCACATTGCCTAACTTTTTTTGGCCAAAACATTGCCTAACTTCATTTTGATACAAAATTGAGTGTTCCCCACCTTCAAGCAGTTGGTATCATTTTCCACTTGGACATGATGATGGGTTGATATATGTCATCAGTCTTCCCAAGCACATCTTATCTTGCATGCATTAAATCATCAGAAGCATTCGTCAGGCGTCAGATTTGAGCACAATGCATGCTGCTCCATCTTTCTTCCATGCCAGAGCATCTTAGTCCATAGAACTCAGGCAGGACTGAAACCTCCAAGAGTCCACAAGCTCTCTCAGCAGTGGGAGATCACATAATTCAGAGATAAAACAGACAGCCTTTGAAGCTCCCTTTAAGATGCAAGACAGTCTACCCACAAACATTGACTAGACATCTCTCTTTCCAACAGTTCCAGCTGAATTCTGCTTCTTCTGAATGCCATACTGCCAGGCATCTCTGGATTTATCACCTACACGATCAAAATCATTCAATGAATTCTCCATTGAATACCTCATCGAACGATGATTCCCATTTCTTGAGCTTAGAGGAGTCATCATCTTCTCATCATCTTCGGATGGTGTTCCTGACCTGGATTCCATATGCATGTCCATTGATCTATATCTTGGTCCAGCTGATCTCAAGCCTCTCATATTTGAGGAAACCTTACCAGGTGAAGGTGCGTAAGTTCCCTTGGACACAAGAAAGTCCTTGGGAAGAGAGTCCATGTCCATGTAGCAATTTCTGGCTTTTGCATCAGTAATCAATGCAGCCCAATCATCAGATTGCACCAGAGCATTGGCGTTTCCCATAACCTGTCAATGATAAAAAACAATTAGCAATCGTGCCTTTCTTGGCTATGTAAATGCAAACATAAATTTAATGCTAAAGGTGCATTTGAAAGTGAATCATACCCAAAGGGCCCTTCTCGCACGGGTAAGGGCAACATTCATTCGACGAATATCCGCAACAAAGCCAACCCCATGATTAGATGCACGAACACAAGACATTATAATGACATCACGTTCTTGACCTTGGTAAGCATCCACGGTATTGATATATAGATCCTTCCCTTCCTCCGAGTTTAGTACTTCCTCAAACTCCCGCTGGAGGCATTTTAACTGCAGCTTGTATGGAGTGATGATGCCAACCGATATCTTTCCAATACCAGAAGATTTCAGTGCTTTCTGAAGATGCTCATACAAACGGAGGCAAAATTGTGCTTCATGCGTGTTTTGAAATGACACAGATCCACCCCGATGAGACTCTCGCCCATGTCTGATATCATAAAATATGTAAGGTCTAAGTAAAGGATCCTTGTAGTATACCTCGTCAGGCAATTTAACAACGCTTTCGCTGTCAGTAAGACGCCCTTGGTAAAAGTACCTAGAAGGGAAATCCCGGATTTGAGGATGCATTCTATACTGCACAGACAACAGCATTGTCGGGCATCCTGCTTGTTGAAACCTTTCAAAAAGACTCCTACTATACATCAACGTTCCTGCTGCCTTGCTAATAACTGTAGCAGGGAGCTGCTGAGGATCCCCAACAAGAACACACCTTGCTGCACCAAGAGAGAGGGGAGGAAGAACTGCCACTTCACTAGCTTGGGCTGCTTCATCAATGACTACCATATCGAAACCATGGGTAAGACGAGAGAACAACTTGCGGCCACTACTAGAGACAGTAGTGAAAACTATCTCAGCCTCATTGGCAAAACTGGCTTCAAGATTAGCACGAGCCTCTTCCAAATTGAAATTATTACCTGGTCGGAACCTACTTTCTAAAATGATGAGGCGAGACATCTCAACCAGAATCTTATCCCTGTTTTCAACCACTGCTGCAAGGTTTTGAAGAAGTGCATCTCGATTCTGATCACGAGCAACAAGAAGGTCAGGGTCAACACCAACAGATCCCTGAGAGCGAACAGCAGCAGCAGCAACAGTTAGTTCTCTTTGAAGAGAAGTTATCTGCTGAGACAACTGTGCCTCCCGAGTCTTTAACTGGTGCATCCATCCTAGAACTTCTTCCCGACTCTTGACAAGCAGCTGTTCAGTTCTCCGCTCAACCGAAACTGCCTGGGCAGCACGTGTCTGAGAATCAACCCCCACTCGTGCAACATCAGGCCGATAAACTTTCATCTCTCCATCAATAAATCCACGGTCAAGACAACGCGAAAGAAGCTCATCAGTAGCAGCATTTGAAGGAGCACAAACTAGCATTCTAGGTTTTGGACAAAGTTTGGGTAGAGTGCGAAAGAGATTCTGGTCCATGTTTTGAAGAACTTGATCAATTGATCCCACAGCAACATTCTCTGAACTGCTCTCATTAGGTTGCTTGTAACTTTCAGGGGCTAGTTTCTTGAGCAAAGAATTGTAGTAGTGTTGATACTGCACCAAGTGAATAACATTCAGCATGCCCCAAACTGTATGTGTCTTTCCGGTTCCTGGTGGTCCTTGAACAAGGGTAAAGGGCCAAGGATCTTGCCTCTTTGTTGTCCCACTACTGGTACCGGCAGCTGTATGCATTGCTGCCCATTTGATTGCTGCCAACTGAGGTTCATTGAAAGTCCTGTGCAGATGCTCAACAAAATTCTGTGTGAAGCATTCAGGCATGGCTGGTGACTGTTGCTCATATTTTGGAAAATGTTCAGGACTAGGCTGAAGGATTGCAGTCTGCATCTGTGAAGAAAAAAAAGGGAAAGAGAAATCAGACAGGATTGCGAAACCCTAACAACTAGATAGCAGAACAATGTCAGTATATACCTGGAGAGTTAATCGACGAAATGCATGCAAAGCAATATACTCCCTCTGAGTGGTAGCAAGAGAACCAAGTACAGTGAGAAACCATGTACTTCCGACTTGAAGTTTCCTAATGATATGATCACCATCCAACCTGCCAGAAAGATCAAGCTTAATTAGATATATATACCTATCACCACCAACCATCAAATCTATATGATGGAAGAAACCAAATGAACATTTGCCTGCTTGAGTCATAAGAGTCCCCAACATAATAATGGAGAATTGCACCAGGAGGATCACGGGTATCAAGAGGTATGTGTCGCCTAACAGTACCCACCACACGCCCTGCAATCTCTGACTCTGGATCATCTTGGGCAAAAGATGCACTGTTTCGCTTGGATCTGACTGCTCAACAAAATGAAACAATTAAATTATTGAACTTAGAAACTCATATCTACATATGAACTTAGAAAATAATATCTATATATCTATATATATAAGTATGGAAATCAACCTGAGCCAGGCCTAGGAGATGAGAGGATTGCGACATCACCCTCCTTAAATGCCCATTTAAAGTCATGCACCGGAAGGACTTTCACATCATACCATCCTAAGACGGAAATTCATACAAGTCAAATTCAATTAGAAAAAAACAGAAAAAATTATATACTTTCAAGCTAGGATTGAAAATTCTTAAAATTGGGACGAATGAAGCAAGAACCATGAATGCAGATGTTGAAACAAGCAGATAAAGAGAAAATTTTTTGCGTGAATTTGGTATGAACAAAGTTTCCAGCATGGAAATGGAGAATAGTTCATGTAAAGAAGTGAAAGGCAATAGCATAGTCTAATTTTTCACCAAAAGTAATTAAATCAACCTCAAATAAATTTATACCACACAAAAGAAAAAAAAAAATCAAAAAATTGAAGAAACTAAAAGTTACCTCTCTCTCTTGGCTCATTTGCCTTCACGCGGACCATAATATGAGTGTCCCTTGAAACTGTCTCAGTTAATTCTTCCCATGTGCTGTAAAGCTGGGCCCGGCATTCCTCAAAAAGCAAAGGCTCAAATACTCTAACATACTCTTCAACAGATTCAAACTGACCAGGAATACACTGTAGCTCAGTCTCCTCTGGTTCACAAGATCTCACCAGTCAGTGATCAATAACCGTATATTAATCTCCAAAGTAACTAAAGAATATATTTCTACTCAACCAATGAGCAAGTGGATAAACAACTCTGATATCTTAGGAAAGTTGCCAAACATTTCTTTTCCTTTCTGGTAACAATTTGCCAGAGATTTAATACCTAGAATATAGCTGCAAGTGCCATTGCTTTACATATCTTAACTATAATTAAAGAAAAAAAAACAGAGAGCATCATAGTTGCACTTTATGCTTTACAATTAATATACTACAAGTCTACAAATAATCTTTAGCAGCTCAATTAGACAGTTTCAAACTACAGTTTGAATATTTCATAATTCTGAATTAATATAAACACACTTAGGCATCCAAAAAAGTAGTAGTTCCAACTCTGTATAGTCAATAAAATATGTAATTAGAAAGCGACCAAGCAAAAAGAAGCAATAATGACAGCTAATATACTAAATTGAAGTAAGGCTACCAGTTGCCCTTCTGCCTGTTAACCTTTCCTGCTTTGTCAAGAAAGGAGCCACACCTTGAGAACCATAACACAAAAGAGGCAAATGGTGATTGGGTAACACAGACAATTTATGTAAACCAGCAGAAGCTATCAATTCAAAATCAAAATGCCATTACAAAATACAACTGTGATCACCTTTGCAAGTCTCGAGTGTTATGACTCTCACAGTGTGATTACTGAAGGAACTGGGCAACAGGATATGTAATCAGAAAAAACTCTAGTCCAAAATGCCCAAAAATACATATCCAAAGAAGTATCAATAACATATTATACATAGTATCTTCAAAATAATACAATTACTTCATACCTGGGTTATGCCAAAACTTTTCACTGGTCACCTCCCGTATAAGGCGTTCTACAGATGTGTCCTGAGACTGCGGACCAACAGAGATCTGCTTCTTCATAGATGGATGTTTCTTGTTTCCTAATTTCATGTCATTGGAGCTTTGACCAGTCAGACCTGGCTTTCTATTAGAAACTGGTACATTCTTCTGTGGCCTCAAATCTGTTGGCTGTTTCCATGAACTCTGTCTAGGAATGGGTGGTAAATTAGCCTCTGTAATTCCACCGTCACTGTTTATCCTCTTCGGCCTACCTAGTAGTCCAGAATTATCACCATTACACTCAGGTTTCATTTCATGTGTTTCAGCATGGGTGCCACCATCGCCAGAAGATGTGTCTGTAAGTTTTTGATCCTTACTTATTCCAACACGGTCAGCCAATACAGGCACAGAGCGGACTTCCTTTATAACACGATTTGTTGCAGGTGATGAGAAAGTCTGCCTTCTGGGGGTTGTAGATTTAATTGCACCAGCTTGCTTTACATCTTCCAGATTAAGAAACATGGTTTGTCTATTACGTTTCTTTCCCAACATTTCTTCTTTTCGTTGGTCTATCTTCCTCTTTCCAGGATTGTTTGCACATCTAAGAGCATGGCTTGCTTCAATGCCTTTCACTTCTTTTTGTTTAGAAACCAAATTGAGTTCCTCTAACCCATCTACAGAAGCTTCACTTTTTATACTGGTTTCTGAATTTTGGATACTATTGCATTTCTGTTCACTAGGTTCTATTTCTACACCTACCAAAGTATTACTGCTCTTTTCATCTGTTATACTTTCAGAGTCTTTGATATTGTTTGGCTTAATCTCAGAAGTCTCTTCAATAGATCCATCCACCATTCCAGATAATGCTTGCTCTTCCGAAGCTTTGCTTTGTTGGATCAAATCATTACCGCCATTTGCACAATCAGAACCCTCAGCATCAGACCATTCCCCTTCCTCCCTCTCAGTAATTGGAGCATTTGCTGAATTGAACACTGATGACTCAGCAACTCTCACATCCTTGTCTTTACTATGCTTGGATGATGCGAAAGTATTTGTATTACTATCTCCTACTTCCTTCGACTTAGAATCTGCTTCAAGGATACAAGGGGATTTAGGACGCACAAAAGGCTGAAACCCAGATACAGAAGATTCATGTGAAAAGGCATTATTGTTTGAAATTCCTAGGGCACCAGCTGAAGTTGCAAGGAAGTCAGTGGCACGGGGATTTGTGGATGGAAGTGCCTTTTGGGGCTGGATGAAGACAATGTCATCTCTCTCATCATTCTCCTCTGCAGGTGGTTCATTGAGATCAAATAATGGCCTTCCTCGAGAACCCATCTCATACACATATGCATACAAACTAGATTGTGAATGAAATTAAGTGGAGCAGAAACTTTTGTTATTTTATTTTTAAGAGACAATATCCATGACATGCCCACAACTGAAAGGTAGAAATCTGCAAGTAAAGCACAGCAACAAAACAAATCCATAAACTCGTTAAGGGAAGGGAATAACTGAAAAATATCAATTCATAGTGTCAGGTAAAAAGCATCATATGGCTACACAGAACAAGTCAAAGCACAAACAATATGCTAGTTTGTGTAAAATGTAATTCTTGACAAGCTCAACACACAATTGCAAGAATAGAGATGAAAGAAAAAAAAAAACACAAGACTGACATTATATTTATGGATTAGAAAAGGGAAAAACAAAAAAAAGAAAGTGAAACGCAGAACTAGAGAGCAAATAAAAACCACAACTAGGGAAACCAACAGCTAAACTATAAGCAAATTTTCAATGCTCATTAAATCCAAGACTCCCTTTCCGGCCCAGAAAAACAAAACCCCTCTCATCAAATAGAAATTGAGGAATAAAGCAGAACAAAATCACACCCCAGGACAATGAGATAATGGGCAGACGGCTCTCAACTGAGATCATCCGGGACCAAAAGCACTCAAAATCTCCATGTTCAAATACCAGTCCAACCAAAAACTCTACCCAGTGACCTAACCATCATCTAGGGTTTCATTATCAACAAGTCACTCCTTTGTTAATCCCCCCCAGCACGATTTTAGATTCTAATACCAGACAACAACTTTAAACCCTTCACCAGGATCTTATATTAGTGGACACCCTCAAAGAGATCAAATAAGTTATTCATTCACCCAGCAAAACCGTCTAGCAATGATGCAAAATCTAATAGTCAACCCCGCATCATTCAGTATCGTCCTTCCCATCATTATTTCAGCTATTGATTGTTTATCTATGATACCAGATTCCCAGCAGCAATTTTTCTAGGGGAAAAGTAAAACAAACAAAAAAAACTGAAATTAAACAAGTCTTGGAGAAAGAATTTACCTCCTCTTACTGCGTAGAGAGGAGAAGAGAGAGAGAGAAGAGGGTCGCTCTATTGGTGTAAGTTAGATAGAAAGAAAGAGAGCGAGCGAGCGAGCGAGAGAGAGAGAGAGACAGAAATTGCAATTTCATGATGTAAAGAAAGGGTATGGTGACGGGTTTATATCGAAAACATCGACCCCATCTAGCCGGACCGGGATTTTCTCCGGCCACCGTTAAGTTATTTCCTTTGTAGCGAAATCTAGGAAATTTGTAATAATAATTTATTAAAATACTTTTATTTTATTTATTCATACATGGCATGAAATGTAAATTCCACCAAAAGCAAGGGTACTTCAGTAACTCCAATCTCCACGGGAAGTCGGGAAGTGTAAATACATAAGGGTAAATTACACATTGGTACTCTGTAGTTTGACCCTATTTCACTTTGGTACTATGTAGTTTGAAATCTGACACTTTCGTACCATGACCTCCTTTGGAGCTATTTTGTAATTTTAACCATAACAAATTTTGCAAAAATTATATATTGACTCTAAAAAATGTTTAAAGTTTTCATTTTAGTCCCTAGATAATATGTATCTAGGGACCTATTTATAATTTTTTGAAAACTTTTTCAGGTCAATAAGTTATTTTTACAAAATTTGTTATGATTAAAATTACAAAATAGAGCCAAATTGTACCAAAATATTAATGGAGAATACCACCAGGTACAAAAATGTCAAGTTTCAAACCACAGTATATCAAAGTGAAATTTACCCTACAATATAAATACATAATAAAGCCATCACAAACCGAACGCAATAGCCAGATCAACTCAAGATTTCAAAATCGCCTCCGCCGTTAGCGGCGGCTCCGGCCGTCGCACGGTCAGATCCACCAGTTTTTTCAGTCCTCATAAAACCATCAAAATCAGAATCAAATGGAAAAAAAAAAGAGAGAGAAACCCACCGGAGCAATCGCCGCCGTTAAAAGAGACGCCGGCGGTGAATTTGACGGCGAAGAAAACGACGTCGTGTTGTGCGTTCTTCAGTTGTGTTATCGTCTTCGTCCTCAGCAGAATTTGCAGAATAATAATTGGAAATTTGAAAGCCGCTACGATTGGTACTGAGAGATATCGTCAGTGAGCTATACAATTTATATACCACGTAGGAAGTGTGAAACACGCGCAACCTGACGCGTTAGAATCATAAATTGTATTTTGTTTCTTTTTGAGTTAAAAAGAATATTATTATTTATTTTTTTTGGGAGAAACTGTATTGTTGTTACTTGTTGTTGTTGAGATTTGTTGTAACCTAAGAAGCATGGACACTTCATTTTGAGGGCGTGTCACCGTGTCGGACACGTGTCAGTGTCCGACACCCGTACGACACCGACACGACACATATTCATAAATTTTAAAATATAAATCAATTTTTTGTGACTTTAACATGACATATAAGAGAAAATAATAATACATATGATATATATTATGAATAAAACTTGTAATTTTTAAATTTTTCATTAAAAATTATGAATATTTAATTATTTATATATATAAATATATGGCGTGTCGTGTCGCGTAATTTTGAGAGTTTAGCGTGTCGCTGTGTCCGTGTCCGTGTCGTGTCCCGTGTCCGTGTCAGTGTCCATGCTTCCTAGGTTGTAACTTGTAACCCTTTTTAAATATTAATAAAAAAATTACATAGTCACATCCTCCCATTTTTAAAGCACTCTCATTAATTCTTTAAGGAAAAACGACTATTTTCATCATTAAATTTTACAATGATTGTCAATTTGATCTTTAATATTTCTTTAATGAATTTTGTTCTTAATATTTTATATTTTAATTAATTTAATTATTTGACTATATTCTTTTAATAAATTAATAACAAGTTTTATCTTATTTTTCAATTTGAGTTAGATTTGAATTTCTTTTTTAAACAATTTTATATTGCATGTTATTAATTACGTAAATTATGTCTTTAATATTTGGTTAAAATAAAAACAAAGAATACAGATGATTAAAATATAAAATATTAAAGAAGGAATTGACTAAAAAAAATTAGGAACAAAATTGACCATTAATATAAGATTTGGAGATCAAAATAATGCTTTTGCCTTTTATAAAAAAAAATCACTTTTAAATATATCAAAACACATTTAATATAAAAAATTTTGATTTCTTTTTCCACACGCTTTGGTCCAGGTCTCATTTTTTAATTAATGATCTAATGATATTACAATAGGTTTAGAAATTATCAGTCGTGCTGAAATAATTTTTTGTTGTAAACAATCATTTGAGGGAAAAGTAATTCTTACTCTACACAAAGAAAAAATCCAAAAAAAAAGAAAAAAGGAAAAGTGTAAAAGATTCCTAGTATTAATTTTTATGGAAGTATTTTATTTTTTGAATGGAATGTACAGTGCTTTTTAGTTAACCTTTGAATGTAATTAAAGGTTGATAGAAAAAGCAAAAGAGTAAAAGTGGCCTAATTTGACAAAAGTCTATATAGCCATATTGCAAAGGTTAGGAAAATTATTAATGTTTCAGATAGAACCAAAGGCAATTAATCCATAATCCATAATGCATAAGGTAATGTAGAATTTTATCTCTCTTTTTCGTTGCACCTCCGAAATTTGAACTGTGATTATTAGGAAGGATAAGAATTAAATAAAGTTATTTATATATGTGTTATAAGATATTTTTAATAAATATTTTACACGTGATAAAAATGTTGTACATTACCACTTATAATAAAGAGTAAATATTAAACACATATTTTTATAGGATCAGTCATAAAAAAGAGAGAAGGTAAATAAAACTTTGATTTGAAAAACTTGATAGTAAGGTTATAAGAAATTTTACCTGAATTTTTTTCTTATTAGGAATTGCTTAATTTGATTAAGGGTTTAGTAACAATTTAAATTTCTCATCTATTGATTATATGTTAAAAATATATAAAATATAAAATTAATCTCAATTAACTTAATATTTTTTAATAAATAAATTAAATTAAATATTTTTGCTTATATAATTATTATAAATCTCATGTATAATTGTTTTATTAATATATATGAGTTAAAAGATATATAAATAAGTAATCTAAAATTAATTAATTTAAAAAAATTGACCAATTTAAGCCGGTTAGACATGGGAGTTGGGACCCAACCTGACTATACTTAAAAAAATAAGGCCCTTTACACTCAGTTTGTGTTACCAATTCATTTTACTTTGATGCAAATAATTTGTTCTTATTGAAATGTACTAAATTATTTTTTTAAAATCGTCAAAATATTAATATATCATTATCAATTGAAGAGAATTTTTAATTTGGGCAAAAAAAGGGAATTTTAATTTCCACCTTTTCATATAATAATAGGATTTTTTTTCTCATCCATTTGTGTTTTCATTTCCAATACACTCTCATGGAATTTAGTTGGTGGTTGAAAATACACTACAATGCCACTTTGGACTAGGGATGTCAGCGAGTACCCGATCATTTTGTCACTATCCGCATCCGTATCCGTTCATCTTGTCCAATATCCGTATTCTATCTATATTCAATATTTTAGTATTCATACTCGTAACCTATCTAATATCTGGTACCCAACGGGTACCCTAAATATCAGAAATATCCAAAAATAATGGATATAGATTAGGACATCCTAATTCAAAAATCGGATATAACCAATATACAATACCCAATACCCAATATCCTTTAATATCAGATATATTCGGTATCCGACGGATATCGGATATTTTTTATGAGTGGATTCAGACAGATATCCTAAATACCCACCCAAATTGTCATCCCTACTTTGAACTTTAAAATAAAACGAAGCTTTGACCGGCCAAATGCAATTCACTATTCATCAATTATTCTTTTCTCTCTTTAAAAATGCCTAAAATAGGTGCTACCAAATTGTTAATTTTATTTATTTTGTATTAAAGATGATTTAAATTTAGAACAATTACGACAATGCAATTCTAAATAATATATACATATATATTAACAATCCATTAATACAATTGCGACTTATATTTTTGTGGTGTATAACATTTTTTCTTTATTTGAAATCTCTTAGATAGAGAAAATAATCTAGCCTATCAATGGGGTGACCCCAAACAAAATTATTAGCCTAAGAAGCTATTCACATAAAACATTTATAGAATACAAAGAAGCTAATAATGATATTGGCAAGCTTTGCAAACATATATGTGTATATATATATTATTTATAAATTTAAAAATATAAACTATATTATAAAAAAAATACTTTTTTATTATATTAAAATAATAAAAAAATTACATGACATTATTTAAATTTTTTTTTTATAAAAAACGGCTACTTCAGATTCAGAATCTTACAATCTAAAATAACAAGAATGCATTAAAAACATCAAAATTATACTATATATATTATCTAATTAAATTATTTATTTCTCTATAATAGTGAAAAAGAATAAGAACATAATTTATATCATCAATTTTCTTCCAAGTATTTATAATTATGATATAGAAAAAACTAAATTAATAGGGATAATTAGATAGCACTTTTTTGTCTATAACTTATTATTTGTTTGACAAATATCAATAAAAAAATTCACCTTTTCGGTATTAAAGTGTGATAACACCGACAAAGTAGAGGCCCAATACAGCATCCACATCAGAATAAAGTGAATTATTTAAATTAAGCTTCAAAGTTCTATATGGAAAACATGTCAATATAGATTTTTGAAATCCTTTGTCAATATAGTTTTTTCTTCTAATTTTTTAGGGAGATTAAGTAGGTTGATCTTTTATATTTTTTATTTCTACTAAATTGTAATCAACCCTCTTGAAATCAATGTAATTTAGTTTCCTTCTCAATTTGACTCTTATTCAACAGTCTATTTTTATTAATATATATTTTAACAAAATATATGACCTATTACCATTAATTAATATCGTTGTAGCATAATTAATTCTGATAAAAAAAGATAAGGTAACTAAAATTAATAATAGACAATTTATTATATATGAGGCATTAAACTAATATATATATATAACAAATATTAAATTAAAAAAATGTTTGTTCATTAAAAAAAAATTGAAATGAGATATTAAATTAAGAATAAAAAAACTATGAGAGACTAAATTGAAAAAAGATTAAAATATTAAAGACCAAAATAAAATTTTAGTTATTATATTTATATTATAAAAAAATAATTAAATTATATACATAAATTAAATTAAATTAAATTTATAACACACAAGGGTCAGCCTGCGCCTTGTGTGTTATGTATGCAATCATGAAGGCATATATATATATATATATATATAATAGGGGTTTGGCGTGCCATTATGTTTGAATCGATTTAAAGTTAAAGATTATATAAAGTTTTTATATTGATAAATGAGTAAGTTTAGGACCAATTTGAAATTTCCTGATACATTTGGGACTAATTAAAAATTTTGACTTAATGAGAATGAACATGAGTGTTTTTTTTACATAAGAATGAACGTGGGCTAGTTAGAAAAAAGTGGGTGATTTTTTTTCTTTTTTAATTTTTTAATTCAATAATTTTGGCCAACCATAAAGGTGTGGAGCCATATAGTATAGTATAGATATATATATATATTATTTAATTTAATTTATAAATATAAATTAATTTTTTAATTTAAAAAATTAATTCATATTTATAATTAAATTAAATAAATATAAATTAAATTTATAACACACAAGGGTCAACCTGCGCCTTGGGTACAATTTTATTGTTCAATTCAATCTCTCATAATTTTTTTTATTCTAATCTCTCACAACTTATTTTGTAATAAGTGTCAGTTTCCTCATCCAAAATGCAAATAAAATCTATGAAAGATAAAATTGAGAAGAAAAAATTATGAGGGATTAAATAAAAAATATTTATATAGATTTTTCTTCTTAATTTAATCCTTACATATTGTAATCACGTCTTGAATAAAGAATAACAAAAGAGTTTATGAGAAATTAAATTAAGAAGAAAAAACTATGAGAAAATAAAATAAAAAAGGCCAAAATAGAATTTTAATGATACTATTTATATTATAAAAATTAAACTATATATAAATTAAATTAAATAATATATATATATATATATACTGATGTACTGAAATTTAATAAGATTAAGCTTTTATTAAGATTAAATTTAATAAATTTACTGGAATTTAATAAGATTATTATTTTTAATTTCATTTAAACCATGCTTTTCACTTACACTTTCCAATTTCGTATAAAAATTGATGTTTTGTAGAGAGTAGTTTTGGAAATAAAGAAATGCCTGAGTTAATGAAAACCAAGGCTTTGGTTGCAACAGGACATTTATTTCCTCTTAAATTCTTGATGAGAAGTTTCCTTTTGCGGTGTGTATGTATGATATAAGTTTGGATCTTCTCAAAATATTTTTGGCTAAAGTATATTTTTGGTCTCATACTTTTTGTTCAGGTCTCAATTTAGTCTGATAACTTTTTTTGTTGCACTTTTAGTTTCGTATATTTTGCTCAGGTTGCAGATTTGGTCCCATGTTCCATTTTTTGCCTTATGTCTTTGGGTCAGGATGCAAAATTTGTCTTTGGGTCATGTGGGACCGAGGATGAAACTTTTTACAAAGATATGAGACCAATTATACAACATGATCAAAAGATATAGGACCAAAAGTGATACGGGACCAAATCTGTAACTTTTTGTAGAGATATGAGACTAAAAGTGCAACAAAAAAGTTAAGGACCAAATTGATACCTAAACAAAAGTTATAAGACCAAATATATACTTTGATCAATATTTTATATTAGTGACTTGGTACGCTAAGTTTTGTCATAATATTATGAGAAGAGTAATTTTCTCTCCAAAAAAATGAACTTTCAATTTAAAATTTAAACTTTATGATTTCTTTTTATGTTTTTCCTATTCTTTTTTCTCCATTTTTAATTTCATTAAATAATTTTATGTATTTATATAAATTAATTCACTAATATCATTATTATATATTTTAAATTAAATTATTTCGAACTTTAAATATATATTTACCCACTTGTTAGGAAGCAAAATTTTCTAATATATGAATACGCTGTCAACTTGGTAGCAACTAGCATACATACACACACAAGGATCAGCCTGTGCATTGTGTATTATTTTATTTTTTTTAAAAAAATTAATGTCAATTATTAGTTTAACCTGTGGCCTGTGCTTTTCATTAATTATTTTTAAAAAATAATACGTGATATGAGACTATACCTTGACTGATATAAGGCGCACAGCCTTATACCAAGCCCTGTATAATTGGTGATTTAAGTAAATACATAAATAGTAAAAGTGTCTTAATTTCTCCGGACCCAACTCACCTAAATTTTTATGTACAAAAAAAAGTGTCTTAATTTAAAAGAATAAGATTTTTTTAAAAAAAAAATTGTGTGCGATTGAAAACAAATAAAAAATATCTAAGAGACTGTCTTAGGGCCAGGGGCCTTATTTCCAAGTGGACTTTTGCATTTAATATTGTGAAAATTGAAAACGTAACTAAGCGTTATTTCTATAGAATATATTGTAGAACTTCATTATAAAAAACGTGATAGAAAAGCCCAATTTCAAGGCAGAAATGGGTGCCACGCTGGAAAATAGAAGCTATTTTTTTTTCATAAAAGGGGGAAATGCATTAAAACATAAAAAAAAAATACAAACATCATCAATCATCCAATGCCTCTTTTTCGTTGGGCAGCAAACCCAGTACAATCAGCTAAATAAGAAATAGAACAAGCATGAGGCACTTTGTCCAGAAAAACTAAACTATTACAAGAACTAGCAAAAGAAGCCAAACTATCCGCAAGAGAATTTCCCTCTCTCAAAACGTGGTTGATCCTGACTTGGTTGAATTTAGTGATCTCTAACCTGCAAGAGTCAACAATGGAGGCATAATGGTGTGTTTCGTGGCGGGTGACAGCAGTGATTAAATTGATGGCATACAAGCAATCAGACTCAATTTCTAAGCAAAGACATCCAATATCCACAGCCATTTGGATACCAATATAAATAGCCCAAAGTTCAGCTAAAAGACTTGAACCTCTCCCCAAAGGACAAGCAAAACCCTTCACCCAGTTACCAAAACAGGAACCATCAGTGTTACATTTAAACCATCCATGGTTTGGGGGTTTCCAACTAATAAGCATAACATTTTTGGGCCTATAAGTGGAATGGATGGTAGGCCCTGCAAGAAAGAACCATTCAGAAGCATGTCTCTTAGCATCAGAAAAAACAGTAATAAGACAAAAAGGAGCATGTTGGAATATTTTCAAGTTCCTAGACAACCAAATATTCCATAACATATAAGCAAATAAAGAGCCATGGGGAATATTCAAACTTGTGCAATTAGTGTCAGTTAGGTTAATTTTTAACCACATAGAAAAATCAGCATGCTCGACAATTTTGGAAACAGTGTTCAGCTTCTTCCAAACCAACCTAGTCATGGGACAGTACTTGAACAAATGATGAGCATTTTCATAGTCTTGACCGCATAAAGGGCAAATGGGGCATATGTTTATACCCCTTGCCTTGAGAGTATCCTTTAGAGGGAGACCTTGCATGATTAATTTCCAGAAAAAAAAAAAACTTTTTCCTAGAGTGGCAGTGAATACTCCAAATCCATTTAAAGTTGGCAGTATTTTCTTCAGCAATCCCTTGAGCAGTGGGAAAAGTCTTCAGGGCAAGAGTGTAGGCATCTTTTAATTTAAACTCACCATTGAGACTAGGGAACCACACGTTAGCATCAGGTTTATTAGATCTGAAATTTACAGGAATAGATATGATAGATTCCACAATATGATTGGGCAAAGAAAAGGAAATGGAGCTCCAATTCCACACCCGTGGTGCATTACAAACATCAGCAACAGAAATCTCATATTCATGGAGAAGAAGAGGACCTTGGATAAGGCTTCTAATTGTGCCCAGATGACACCAAAAGTCATTCCAAAAGCTGGAATTTCCAGAATTAGTAACCTTGAAAGATAGATTATTAAGCACATAGTTACCAAGAGAGAGACTTTTCCCTAAAACAGTGGAAGAGCAAGTCTTGAGAGACAACCGATGATTACATATAGCAGCCCAGGGTTCAGTTTGAGACTGAAATATACGCCAACACAGCTTGATAAGAAAAGCCACATTCCTATGATAGAAGCTAGGAATTCCTAAACCCCCATTCTCCTTGCTTTTACAAAACTTTATCCCACCCCAAAAGATGGATCTTCCTAGTTCCCTCAAAATCATCCCAAAGAAAGTCTCTAACAGCCTTGTCAATTGATTTACACATCGATTTAGGGAAGAGAAAGCACTGCATAAGATAAGAGGCAATAGGAACTATCACAGAATTGATGAGAGTTAATTTCCCAGCAGCTGAAAGGTGTTTTGATTTCCACATCTCAAATTTTGAAAGAATCTTGTCTTTCATGATCTTGAAATCCCCAACTTTAGAACCAATGCCTACAGGATATCCCATGTAATTCCCTAGAGAGTTAACAGCCCTTATCCCAAGGATGTTCTCAGCAGCAGAAATATCATCAGGGTGTGTGTTCTTAGAGAACCACAAAGAGGATTTATCAACATTTATACTCAGACCCGAAGAGGAGAAAAAGGTACTAAGACAGTTATTAATAGCTAGAATGATCCGTACTAGAGAATAAGAGAACATCATCAGAAAATAACAAGTGGGAAAAAGCAATCTTATCAATTTTAAAGGGTTCCCAAGCACCATCACACACTTCCTTATTTATGAGATATGAGATAACTTCCATACACAGAATGAAGAGATAAGGAGATAAGGGGTCACCTTGGCGTAAGCCACATCCAGGATTAAAGGCTTCAGAAGGACATCCGTTAATGAGAATGGATTGGGAAACAGAAGGAAGCCCCAATTAAGCTTATAGAACTTTATGAAGAAAGCCCCAATTAAGCTTATCACAAGCTTTGAAAAGGTCAAGTTTCACAATCATCCATCCTTTCTTACCATGCTTGTTTCTAGCCATCCTAGAAGCAATTTCTTGAGCAACCACAACATTATCTAAGGCTTGCCTTCCCGGAACAAAAGCCCCTTGGTTTTTGGAAATGAGAGAAGGAATAATGGGCTTAAGTCTACAAACAAGAATTTTAGAAACAACTTTGTATAAGGTAGAACATAAGCTAATGGGACGAAAATTCTTCATCTCAGAGGGGTTATGGCATTTGGGAATCAAGCAAATATAAGAGAAGTTCTAAGAATGGGGGATAGTTTCATAAATGAAAACATTAGTTATAGACTCAACAACCTTGGAATGAACAATATCCCAATTACCTTGAAAAAACCCATCTTGGAATCCATCTGGACCTGCAGCTTTAAAAGGTTTAAGAAGCCAAAGAGCATCTTTAATTTCAAGTATGCTTGGAATTGAATCAAGGAAAGACAAGGAATTTGCAGAAATACAAGTGGGAGTAAAACAGTGAGGGAACGAAGAGACATGTTCAGGAGTGAAAAGATTTTTGAAGAAGCTAACAATTAAGTTATGAACCCCCAAACTATCACAAACCCAATTGCCAACACTATCCTTAAGAGATAAAATTCTATTATTACGCCTTCTCTGAATCACAGATCTGTGGAAAAAAGTTGTGTTAGAGTCACCCAAGTTCAACCAGTCCAACCTAGCCTTCGAAGCCCAAAATTCTTCCTCCAAAGAGAGAATTCTTTGATATTCAATGCTAAGATAATTCTGTAAGTTCTCAAGAAAGTAGTTAGGTCCGAAACCAAGAGAGTGATTAATGCCATCAAGTCTAGCACGCAAACGTCTTTTCTTAGCAAAAAGGTTACCAAATGACTCCCTATTCCACACAATAAGTTTTTCTTTGAGAGATGCTAGAGTATCAAAGACCGGGAGAGAGACACAATTACTCCAGACATCTTTAGTAATACCTTTAAACTCAGGTTGACCAAGCCAAATGCGTTCACACCTAAAGGGTCTAGGAGAAGAAGACCTTTGGGTGGTTTTGGACAGAAAAAGAATAGGATTATGGTTAGATCGAATTCTGGGAAGGTGAAGAACAACAGAATCCGGGAACAGGTCAAGCCATTCAGAGTTACCAAGAAAATGGTCAATCCTTTGAAACACAAGATTCCCATTAAACCGCTTATTGCACCAAGTATATTTTTGACCAATATAGCCAAGATCAATAAGTCTGCAAGAATCAATACAACTCTGAAATTCTCTAATTCTAGACAAACAAGCAGAGTGGTCCCCCCATTTTTCATCTAAAGCCAAAACATCATTAAAATCCCCAACCACCAACCAAGGTATAGAAATCAAGGGAGCAATCTCAGACAAATTTTTCCAAAGGATTCTACGCTTACATGTGTCAGGGCTAGCATATATAAAAGAACAAAAAAGAGAAGGTAGACCACAGACCTTCACAGTGGCATGAATTTCCTGAAAAGTATGACCATGGATAGTCAAATTGGCTCTGTTTCGATCCCACAAAAGTCATATGCCTCCCGCATAGCCTATAGGATCCACAACATACCAAGAAGAGTACCCCAGTGTACTGATGATATGTTGAGCTTTGTCCCCAGCAACCCTTGTTTCAGATAACAGCACGACAGAAGGGTTGTGTGTATTCATGAAATCCATGAAAATTCTCTTAAAATCTCTACTAGCAGCTCTTCTAGTGTTCCAGGCAAAAATATTGATCGGCTCCATAATACGATAAAATAAAAACATATTTTTGCCCCACTTGGCCAGCTTCAGATTCAGGACTAGAAGGTGGTGGTGAGAAAGAAGACTCACCCAAATTACTGAGAACGTCTGGTCCGCGAGGCGATGACGGAGACGTCGGCCGCCTTTAACTCGGTCATTCCCATTACTGACACCCTGATTCTGTGGTGAACCCAGAGGCAAAATCTCACAATCCTTGCAGTTATCTTGTAGAACCCCGTTTGTATTGCTAGAGTGTACAAGCCGCTTGGTGTGTCCATTTGACTCGACGGGAACACAAGAATGAGATTGGTTCTGCTGGCATTCCAACCTTCTCTGGCGATTGGCCACCATTTAAAGAGTAATTCTCGGCATTATGAGTAGGAGAATGAGAAATGGAGGATTTCAGATTATCAGAGGGAGCCAAAAGATGAGTATCGCAAGAATGCAAAGTCATTCCTTCACTAGAAGAAACTGTTGTCCCTTCTGATCGAAGAGAAGCAGACAAGGCCTCATCGCTAGAATTTTCCATCTCCAAGGATTTCCTGAATAACGCAACATACAGATGCAAATGAGCCTATGTCGAAGAAAGAGGATTGGGAGACGAAGCTTGATTAGGAATTGGTATAGGAAAGAGGGGTGGAGGCTAGTTGTGAGGCTCAAGAAAAGAAGCATCAGGGTTCGATAGGTGTTTTGGGTCAAATGCTTTCTCTTTCATCACATGGTTAGGAGTAGTCATTGGGCCTATTGGGCCCGAATTACTAACAGAAACCCTCGGAGGAGAAGTGGGTATTGCCAAAGATTGTTGGATAATAGGGGATTCTTTTGACTTTTGACTAAAAGCACTGCAAGAAGGTTTTGGGAGTCCCAAAAAGTCATTCTTAAAGCACAGATCAGGAGAGGCAATACGCGAGCTTTCCCCCACATTTCTATTCTCAGTAAAAACATCTTCAGGGTGTGCAGAAGGACTTTTAGGAACATCAGAGTAGGTTTGATAGGCGTCATACCCCGGGTCAGGCCTCGAAGACGATGGGACATTTGAATTCAAATTCTTTGTCTTCTTCCTTCGTACAATGACCCATCCAGAGTTGGCCGGAGGGAGGCTTGCCGGAGCAGGGGATTTGGGTGGGTTAGAAGCAATAGGGTTAGAGGAGAGAGGGCAAGAGCACGTTGGATGTCCAATCTTACCACACTTGAAGCAAAATCCAATGTTTCCTTCATATGCAATCGGTTGTGCGATTCCGTCAAGATCCATCTCATCTAATAAATCATGTTGGAGGTTAATCAGGACACAGATTCGTGCGAAGTTGGCTTTATAAAGATGGTGCGTAATGTCATCCATCCCCAAGAAGACGTGTCCCCAATCTTTACAAGAGCTTTTGGGTTAAAGAATTCCAGAGGTAGGTTCTCGAGACGAATCCAAACCGGTGAGAAAGCATCCCTCGCAGCCATAGAAGAAGAGAAACGCGGTTTCCTAATTTGAACAGATAAGAAATGGCCATGGATGAAATTAGTACCACTTAAAAGTGCTTTCCATCGATCCTCAAGGCAAGAAAAACGAGCGCAGAAAAAACCATTACCCATAGATAAGAGATTGATCGGTGCTTTCAAATTCCAAATACGATCCATTTTTGAACTCAGGTTGTCTTTATCTATAAACAGTCCCCATAACCGAATGATAAGGGAGTCTTTCCAGGGTGAACAAATTTCTTGATGATCCTCAGCAGAAAAAGATATAGAAACCTTTGGAGGTGTCACAGTATTAGAATGCGAAGCTAGTGAACCGAAAGCAAAGGAATGGGATTTAGAGGGAGTGAAACGAAACGAAACCGCCGGCGGCAATGGAAGGGTTTTAGTGGGAGTCATTTTGGAGGGCCTTCACAAACCCAGTGTCCCTTGAAGCTATTTCAAATTATTGATAAGACAAAACAAGTTATTCCAACTTGCCATGAAGGGCAAATAAATAAAGGAAACTAAATTAATAGATAAATAAACTAATTAATAATTAATAGAGGAATAAATAACCATCTCTTTTGCTTGCATTAGCCACATAGGCCTATTGAGGAGATCATTTTTTTTGTCATTACAAGAAAATAATTAGAAAGTAGAAACATGATCACAAAATAAGAGAAAAATATCGAGAAGACAATCATCTAATGTCTATACATAAAGAAATTAGCTATACAAAAATTAAGGAGGTGTTTGGTTTGTGAAAAGATTTCTTATTTTCATTTTTTATTTTTGTTTCTTAAAAATGATTTTCATTTTCAGAATTCTAACACTTTAAAAATAGGTTTGGTTTGCAAAGTTAAAATATAAATTTAAAACTGGAAAATATAAAAATATGTTTGCTTAACAATTTTTGAATTAATATAGAAAGCCCACATTTTAAGGAAAAAGAATATCATGAAGAGAGAGATGAGACACGTAAGACTTTGGTCCAAGTGCGGCACTGGCCTTTGGGTATTGCTTCAATAAGAGATTAATGGAGGTAACACCTTTTGGACTCGTCTTCGATTCTGTACCAATGCATATTTACTCTTTTACTAGGGAGCATGGACACTTCATTATGAGGGCGTGTCGCCGTGTCAGACACGTGTCCGTGTCCGACACCCGTACGACACCCACACGACACATATTCATAAGTTTCAGAATATAAAATTATTATTTTTTACTTTAACATGATAAACAATATAAAATAATAACACATATGACATATATTATAAATAAATATTGTAATTTTTAAAGTTTTCATCAAAATTTATGGATTTTTAATTATTTATATATATAAATATATGTCGTGTCGTGTCATGTAAGTTTAAGAATTTGACGTGTCGGTGTGTCCGTGTCCGTGTCCTGTCCCGTGTCCGTGTCAGTGTCCATGCTTCATAGCTCTTTTATTAAAATTACAAAGTTGTCCCCATGTTTTCAACAATTATTTTCAATTTTCTAAAATTTACACAGAAAATGGTGAAAACGACTTTTTGATGTTTTCAAATTTTCAACAAATTTGAGAAATGTTTTCTAGAAATTATTTTGAGAAATTCGTACCAAACACATTTTTTAACTTATTTTCTATTTTTAGTGAAAATGAAAATAGAAAATGAGCCTACCAATCAAACCCTAAGTAATCAATTAAAAAAGATAAGATGTTAAACAAATATATATTTTTTTTTTGTGGAAAAAAGTTTAGGTGAGTTGGGCCTCGGGGGTTCACCAAGGCCAGGGCAGGCCTCAAGACTCTATGAGCGCTTACAGAGGTACTTAAAGATCGCCTACCAACAAGGCCCTCACATCGGCAGCGGGATTCGAACTCACGACCTTGTGGGTTATGAGTTGACTCCTTACCAACTGGGTCAACCTTTGTTGGCTTAAACAAATATTGAAGTGATAATAAGATGAAAAAGATCACGTGACAAGCAATATGTGAGACGCCATTCTATAGGTTTCCTACTGATGAGGTGGCATTTCTAAAGTATTCCATGAGTGTTAACTAGATGGTATACATTTATATACCTGGAAGCACAAAGAGGAGGCGTGAAGAATTTGGTTGAAACCTTGTGTGTCACGGAGCTTTCCCTTGGCTTGAAGAAGGGTATCCCAAATTTCTTGATGAATTGGGTGAGAAGATCGGCAAACAAAGTCGCGGATTTGGTTGCAAAGATGGAATTGAAAGGAATCCTACCTTTTAATTGGTCTTGGTTCACGCCGAGCAAGGTAAGAGAGGCAATATGTGAAGACTGTGGTGTTTGTCAATCTTCTTCTCTTTGATATCGAGTCTTGGCTATGGTGGTCTATTGAGTCGCGTTTGTTTGCCTCCTTGTGTGTTGCTTGGAGGGTGATTATTTTTCGTTACAGGTTTTTGCTAAGTATGGGCTCAGTTTTCGTGTTTGTGGGTTTAGGGAGCGTAGGCCTGTGTAGTGTTGTGCATCCCAGGTGTCCTACTTGTCTTCTTTCTTTCTCCCAGCTTTGGGCTGGTGTGTTTTATGTAATATGACAAAAAAAAACATTCATTTTCTTGTAGAAATAATGTTACATAATCTCTATTGATCCATTTCCTCCTTTCCATTTGTAATCTTTCTTCTATTTTGCCACTCTTTATGGTTATTGTGCCTCTATTTTACTGTTAATGCTAGGGCTACAATTATGGTTCGTACCATGGGAGTACATAAATTCAATTTAAGAGATGTATCTTATTTGTCTTTGTTAATCAAATTACTGCAAAGTAAAAATATAACTAAACCAATAAATATTAGTCCAGTAGGTAAGGAGTCAACTCATAACTCACAAGGTCGTGAGTTCAAATCCCGTTGCCGATGTGAGGGCCTTATTGGTAGGCATTCTTTAAATACCTCTGTAAGCGCTCATAGAACTTGGAGGCATATCCTGACCTTGGTGAGCCCCTGGAGCTCTGCTCAACTCACCTAAATTTTTCCCTAAAAAAAATATAACTATAACTAAAACTCCATGGGACATCTATTAGGCGTTGCTTCAAAACATTGAGTCTTCAAAGTTGCATAAACATCTATTGGAAGTAATGATTGAAATTAAAACATATGTCCTCAATGCATTAATGGTACAAACCACAAACTAATTAATTGAAAATTTTTTAACCATAGAATCGTATTATGCAAATAGCTAAAAGCATTGGGCCCTTTTATGTAGTTTACCTTCTTTTTTTTTTTTTTTTTCTTGTAAGCTAAAGTTTAGATTAATTAGGGCACACTTTCACGGGTTACCAATTTTAGAATATGTTTCAAGACTCAATGAACATTTATAGAAATATTTACATATTTTTCATGTCGATAGTAAAATTTAAACTCGCAATATTGAAAGTTATGAACCAACTACTACGCGATTAGATTTCTTTTTAGGGTAAATTATACTTTGGTACCCTGTGTTTTAGTCATATTTCACTTTGGTATCCTGTAGTTTAAAAAGTGACATTTTGGTACCTTCTGGTATTTTTCGTTAACACTTTTGTACCCTTTTGGAGTTATTTTGTAATTTTAACCATAACAAATTTTGCAAAAATTACATATTGACCCCCAATATTTTTAGAAAATTACAAATAGGTCCCTAGATACATATTATCAGGGACTAAATGAAAAATATAAAAAAATTTTGGAGTCAAAACATAATTTTTGAATAAATATGGGACAGAAGATAGAATTACCGAACAATCCCAAATTTTTTTTTAAAGTTTTTATTTTAGTCCCTAGATAATATGTATCCAGGGATCTATTTGTAATTTTTTGAAAATATTGAGGGTCAATATGTAATTTTTGCAAAATTAGTTATGGTTAAAATTACAAAATAGCTCCAAAAGGGTACCAAAGTGTTAACAGAGAATACCACAGGGTACCAAAGTATCACTTTTTAAACCACAAGGTACCAAAATGAAATATAACGAAACCACAAGATACCAAAGTATAATTTATCCTTCTTTTTATTTTAGAACTCTGGATAGAGATCATTGTCCTTGCCAGTGTCATCATCTCCTTGTCTTGTGTTCAAATATTCTAAAAAACTCCAAGATGAAAATATCACAAAACAAAATATAACCAAGTATTAATTAGTACCAGAAGCTTGAAACTAGTGTTGTCAGGACCGAATCAGTCAATGACTCGGACAAGTGTTTGGTTCATAGTTTGATCGGTTGAATCGGTTAAATCATCAGTCGAACCAGATGATGCAATAAATAATAAATATTAATTACTTTTATTATGTATAAAATATAAACATTATATACACATAATTAAAATTAATAATTCAACATTTTTTTTTCTTAAACTGAAATAGAGTACGTTACAAGAATAATACAAAGACATAAAATAAACTAGATAGATGTTTAAATATAATAAATTCTATGCAAATCAAACAATTTTTTTTATAAAATAAAACAAATTTAGTGAGCTTTAGATCTGATTTCATTAATTTTTTATTTAAAAGTTAAAATTTGAAATTATAAAAAAAAATTGGTGGGTGGTTGGACCACCGGTTCAGCGGTTGGACTGTCGGTCAACGGTTATGGCTGGTTAAACCTGGTCTAACTGCTAATTTGGTTTTTAAGGTTGAACTAACTCGTTCTAATGGTTGGTTGGCGATTGAACCGATCGGACTGTCCAATCCGATTTTAAAAACAATGCTCGAAACAAAATGTCTGATCATAATGGTAGAAGTAGCCCAAGTTCTTCAAATTGATTGCAGAGTAGTACTATTGATAATCATGCTTCTTTAATTAGTAATGTTCTTTTTCATGATAAAGATTATTAAATTGATTAACGCAAATAATTTTTATTTTAGATGAGAACAAAGTCTTATTAGAAAATTTTATGGAAGCTATTAGAAATTTAAGATATCTAAATATAATTTTTTATTTTAATTATTTCCATTTATATCTTTACAGTAAAATAAATTGGTTATTTAATTTATGTTGTTTCTTCTATTATATGTATATACAACTTATATACTTCCCTTTTTTTTTTCATTTTTGTTGTTAAGTTATCATTACAAATAAGATATGTGATAAAAAAATTTTGTATGTTAATCATGAGAAAAAATATCGAAATATTTGTCCACTCATCTTGTGGTTGTTGAACTTGATAAAAAATTCAGATAAAAAAAAAAACTTGATAAAAAATCAATTTTTCTTTTCATATTAAAAAAACTGAAAGTATTTTGAAGACCCCAAGTTTAGTTCCAAAAAACATACATTTTACAATATTTTTTCCTCACGAAAAGAATCCATGAATCAGCCCTGTTATCAGAATTGGACTCAAAAATAAAAGAGAAAGCATACTTGTAACTTCATGGGCTTATAAGTTTTTTTTGGATACTCTCATGGGCTTATAATTATAAGTGTCAGATAGTGAAACTAAATATGCCCTTCATTCCAAAAAAAAAGTAAATATGCCCAAATATGAAATAACAAAGAAATTGAGGTAGCTAGAACCAGAGATAACTGACCCAAAAAAAGTGTATAAAAAAACACTGACCCAATAAAAAAAAAAACTTAGATCCAGAGACCAAAAAATAAAAAGTACCAAGTGAATTTTTGTCAGGTTTGAAATTTGGGGGGATTTTGCTAAGATTTTGAATTTGAAAGAAGATTCATCAATTAAGCTAGTAAAATTAATTAATTATTGGAGTATGATGAAACAAAACATTCACATCCTACATAATCTACCATTGTTTTGTAGTTTTCAAAAAAAAAAAATAAAGAAAAATTCAGTTTTTTTTTAATGGAAAAAATTCGTTGTTTTGTTGAACAAAGTCATGTTCCCTAGCTCTCTTGTCCCTGTAACTCAACTTCTATTTTTAGCTTTTTATTTTTATTTGATTAAGCAATTGCATAATATTTCTTTGATAAAAATAGTTATTTTGGTCCTCAAATTATAGAATCAATTTTACTTTGGTTATAAAACTATTAGTCCAAAATGTGATTTCTTTTGGTTTATGCTATTTCTAATTTAGACGGTTAAAATAGATCGTTTTTCTTATATATATATATATATATCACTATGAATCATGAACACTGACATGGACACGAACACGAACACAAGCATACTGACACACCAAAATTTTAAAATTAATGACACGACAAGACATATACTTATATAAAGAAAATAATTAAAAATTCATAAATTTTGATGAAAACTTAAAAAATTACAATATTTATTCATAATATATGTCATATATGTCATTATTTTTTATTGTTTGTCAAATTAAAGTCACAAAAAATGATTTTATATTTTGAAACTATTGAACATGTGTCGTATGGGTGTCGGACACGGACACATGTCTGACACAACGACACACTTTCAAAATGAAGTGTCCATGCTTCATAAATATATCATAATAAGTAAGTTAACAAATAAAAGAAGAAAAATCTTTCTTCTTAATCATAAATTAGAGATAAAATTGTAGTTATTTTTTATTTAAAGAGTGATTTTTTTTTCGTCAACTTATTTATTATAATAAGAGATAAGTTATTTGTTTCAACCATTCAAATTAAAATAATGATAAAAATTAAACGAAATTACATTTTAGACAGACGATAAAACAAATATGAAAGTTTAAGAATCAAAATAGAATAAAAAATAATTTTATAATCAAAATAAAGCTTATCCTATAATTTAAGGTTTTCTTTCTTCACTTTTCACACAATGTATCTCTTTTTGAAAAAAAAAAAAGAATTATTTTGCTTAATCTTAACTCCAACTAAGATATGAACTTAGATCTTTTAACCTAAGAAAACATGTGGGTACTTTCTCTACCATGGGAGGAAAGTGGATCTTGGGTGTTATTTCTGGATCAACATTGGCTACTTGATCTAATGAAGTTGGGCATTGTCACGACTCATGAGTAAGGTAAAAGGTGAATGTTAGATTAGACAATTAAAATAAAAAAAAATTGTAGATGAAAATATGAGAATACCTTATTTCAAATATATATATATACCAAAAAAACCCAGATATATCAACATATTACTACCAGGTACTCATTATTAATTTGGTCCTTCAGATTAATCTATTGTATTCTGTATGTGTGAGATTTGTGCCGGTTAATTTCAAATTTTTTATAAAAAGATATATACTTTAATACACCTTCTAGTAAAGAAATAATAAATAATCAATTAGTTACGTTAGACCGGTCTAGATACTTGTTTGAAAAAAAAGTCTCAAAAGAGTGAGCAAGAGAGTTTTGTTATCTTTGTGATGATTCAAATGAAATTAATCTTTATTTATATCACTAAATAAACAGGTGAGGGATATCCATAATCCATAATTTATATAAAAAATATAATTAAATAAAATACTTCATTGTTTTTTAATTAAAATATTAAATATTTTAAAAAATGAAAATAAAAGTAAAAATACAAAAAAATCTCACAATTTTTAGTCATTGTGCAAATAAGCCTTTTAAAGGTATTTTTACTAAAATAAAATTTTTCTTATAATTTTTATAGTTATTATTGAATTTTATATTGATCCAAACTAAAAATAAACTATTGTAGTAATTAGTACTAGTAGTGAAAAAAAATAAAAGAAATTTACCAACAAAAAGGATTATTTATAAAAAATTAAAAATTCAGACAGTCTTTTATATTTTTTTTTAAAAAAATTAAGAGTTTATTTTTTTAAAAAATATTTATTTTAGCCAAAAAGAACTATTTGTGCGTGCAGGGATTATATGAAGATCTAGTATAAAAAGCTGAAATTGACATTTTAGTAAAACTGATATTAATAACTTGGAGAACAAGTATCACATTTGTTTCAAAAAAAAAAAAAATACTAACGAGTAACGGCATGAAAATGAAAGAGAAAGAACATTCTTCACTCTTCTTCGTCTCTGTTTCTTGCTTCATCGTCTCTGTTTCTTCATAGCATCTTTCACTATTTTGTTTCGACTGTATCATCGGCCGTCACAGATCTACTCATTCTCTATTTTAACTTCATAATCTTGGCTAAAAAAATAACTTTGAACATTGTAATCAAGTTCTAACATATTTCTGACAGAAACGTGATACTATCAATTATTAACTTCAGTTGAGTCTCCTCAAAAAGATCATATATATCCATTGAATGAAGGACCATCACCAATTAAAGCATTTTCTATGAATGCAGTTTGTCTTTTCCCACAGCAGAAACTAGAGAATAATACCATTATACATGAAATGAAAATATACAATCGAAGACAAAAGTTGGATAGTTTGTGAGAGGCCTTAGTATAGAAAGCTTTAGACGACAGCAAATAGAGCATGGATTAGAATTCACTAGAGCATTTTATCAATAACTTACAATCACATGAACACATTGTACTCAGTTTAGAATTCACAAGACTCAACCAAGAGTTATAAAAAGGAGGTCAAAGGGTCATTTTAGTCCTAAATGTATGTCCTAATGTTCATTTTGCTCCATTATGTTTCAACATGTTCAAATTGGTCCTAAATGTTGGCAAAATGATTCATTTTGGTCCTAATATTGGTAAAATGTTTCATTTTGGTCCCAAAATTAAATTTGATCATACTTATCTCGTCTTTCATTTCAAATTCAAATGACTTGTTAAGAGGAACTCATAGCTCTGAATTCGTCGTATTTGAATTTGAAACGAGAGAGATATGATCAACTTTGTTTGTTTGACCATGAAACGAGCAATCTACTTTTAGGACCGATTTGACCTTGTTTGCTGACGACCCCAACTGGATAGAGAAAGTACTATTTGAAAACAATACGTAGCTCTAAACTCGTCACATTTGAACTTGAAACAAGTCATATTCAATAGTTTGGGACCAAAATGAAACATTTTGTAAACATTTAGGACCAATTTGAACATTTTAAAACATAATGGACCAGAATGAACATTAGGGCATACATTTAGGACCAAAATGACCCTTTAACCTAAAAAGGAAATAGCCTCTGTTAGTCAGACAAAGTTAGTAATTGAAATGAAACAACAAAAATTAACAATATCAAGTGGTAAGACGTACTGTCTATGCAAAGCCACTCTTGCAATATCGGTGAATTCCTTTGATAGCATAATTCCCATGCTGACTAAGTAACTACTATACAAGTTCTTTACCCAAAATAAAACTATAAAAAGTTTTATACAACATTATATATGCACTAATTAAATGACCATGGTGGAACCTACAATTAGATTTATATGTACAAGAACCAATGTGTGTACATGTGGAAGTGGGGACACTTTGCTCTTACATTAGAAGTTAAAACCTTCCTCTTAAACTAAAACAGCCTGCTGCTAAATCACTGAGAACAAAATTTTGAGACTATTTCTAGAAAATTCAATCATATAAGCTTAAGAAAACAAAACGAAATCACATGATGATCTTCTAATTTCCCCAGATGATGATAAACTCAACTCAGCTCAACTCAACTGCATTGAAGAAAATATACGCAAACACACACACACACACATATATATAATTTTCTGTGAAGAAGGTTATTGAAGATGGTGGTGCAGAGTAGTTATAGTTTTACCCATAAGTCAGAGAGATGGTTAAGAAAAAGAATAGAATTAAAAAGCTAATATTTCATAAAGTAATCAAAATCTTAAGTCTAAAATATTTTAACTCTTCAAATGAAAGTTCATAAATCATAATGTAGGGGCAGAAATTATCAAGAACTTTCATTTTCCATTAAGAGAAAACGTGTCATAATATATGAGTCAATATAGTATATAGTTTAAAATTGTGTTCACGAACATGTGCATAAACAAGTGGATGATCTTCAATGAAAATAACATTTTATAATTATGTGGTCGCACATTCACATGCATGGGTTGGAAATGCTTGAGAAGAAACATCAATTACCATCACTTGTGGTCTTGTGCTACCCAGATTGATGTAACCTTAATGTTTACCCAATGATTACACATTCTTTTTAGGTCAAACACCTATTTTGGTCCCTAATGTTTACCCAAAGTTCTATTTTGGTTCCTTATATTTTTTTTATTCCGTTTTGGTTCTTAATGTTTCTTAAAAGTTTCATCATTGGTCCCTAACTGTTGAATATGGTCATATCTCTCAAAGTTACATGTTAAATTTGATGAGTTCTTTCTTTGACTAGTTGGAGTCATTGGCAAACGAGGTAAAATTGAGCATAAAATCGGGCTAAAAGATGGGCCGTTTGTTTCATGAATTTGGTCATTTCTCTCTCGTTTCAAGTTCAAATGCAACAAAGTTGGAGTTACAAGTTAGTCTTGACGAATTCTTTTTTGTCTAGTTTGGACCATTGACAAATGAGGTCAAATAGTACTCTGGAAGTTAATATTAATGTTTTGACCAAACTCATTTTCGAGTATTATTTGACCTTGTTTGCTAACGACCCCAACTGAATAGAGAAAGAATTCTCAAGAGTAATTTGTAACTCCAATTTCGATGCATTCAGACTTGAACAAAGAGAGATATGACCAAATTCATGAAACAAGCGACCCATTTTCGGGCAAAATTTCATGACCAATTTGACCTCGTTTGCCGATGACTCCTACTAAACAAAGAAATAACTCATCAAATTTAACCCGTAGCACTGATTTAATAGCATTCGAGTTTGAAACGAGAGAGATATGACCACATTCAATAGTTAAGGACTAACGGTGAAACTTTTAGGAAACATTAAGGACCAAAACGGAACTTTGGGTAAACATTAGAGACCAAAATAGGTTTTTGACCTTTTAATAATATAAACTTATTTTTAACTTGTATGTGTAAATATGATTAATTAACCCTTAAATATTCCAACAAGTGAAGTTATAACAGAGAGACATGCTTGAATGAACTAATTAACAAGAAATAGTGAAATTGTGAATTGGGTTTGCTAACCTATATGACATCGTTACATTTTGCCTGCCACTATGTGGATATACAAGGCTTTACTTATCTGCAATATATAAGATCAAATCATTATAGAACTTGGACAGCAATTTTCGTTGATTAAGTACTGTCAAGCTCAAAATGCTCTGCAGTTTTGTGCTATTTCAAGTTATAAACAGGAAAAATAATGTTCAACATATCAGTTGCAAAAGGCTATAATTTATGGAAACAGAATAGTTGAGACCAAGTAGATCAGTAAACACAATAGCCCATACTACAAACTAAAATATATGTAACAAGAGACAATTTTCAATTAATAATGAAGCACAGACAGTGGAAAAATCAAGGAATTTATGGCTTACATTCCTTAAGTTCAACAATTTTGGGCACAAGCTTCAAGAAGGCACATAAAGTCCTTAAGCTCTGAGCTATTCTTGCAGGATTTTGGTGTCCATGGTGAGAAAGGAATGTGAGAATTTTGAACCAGTAGTTTTTTCAGAAGAGTACTATTAATTAATGGCTTAAGTGCAATTTTGGTCCCATAACTATGACAAAGGTTTCATTTTGGTCCCATAACTTTTTTTGTTGCAATTTTGGTCCCATAACTATGACAAAGGTTNACAAAAAAAGTTATGAGACCAAAATGAAACTTTTGTCATAGTTATGGGACCAAAATTGCACTTAAGCCTTAATTAATTATATATAAAGTTTCACCTTCATGCATCTCTGTCCCCAAAAAAAAGAAAATTCTTAAGTTATGGAAGTGATAAATTTTTATTCTTTTTTACCCTTTTGATAGAGACATTGAATTCTTATTTGGGCAATTCATTAAGAAACATGAACATGAAGAATCATCATTCTCTAAGTGTACCCATACCATCTCATCAGGGCATAGGACTGCTTGAGTTAATGCTCTTACCATCTTCTGTTCCGAATATTTTTCTTATTTAGTTGGCTAAAGTGCACTTTTGGTCTCATAACTTTGGCAAAGGTCTCAATTTGGTCCCATAACTTTTTTTGTTGCAATTTTGGTCCCATAACTTTGGCAAAAAGTCTCAATTTGGTCTCGTCACTTTGTTTGTTGCAATTTTGGTCCCATAACTTTTGAAAACGTCTCATCGTTGGTCCCGAGCTGATCTCTATTCATTATCTACCGTTAAATCCACTTCACCGATATTTGTCATGTCATCATTCAACTCAGTATGCCAGATCAACTTTAATGGCAGAAAATGGATGGAAATCAGTTTGGGACCAACGGTGGGACGTTTTCAGAAGTTATGAGACCAAAATTGCAACAAAAAAAGTTATGGGACCAAATTGAGACATTTGCCAAAGTTATGGACCAAAAGCGCGCTTTAGCCTATTTAGTTTAATACTTTATGATTGAATTTTGCAGTATTTTTGAACTGCAAGTTTTCACCGACTGACAGCCTAAAGTTAATGAAAATATTGATGGAAGTTATATTTTACAAGGTAAGTGGTTGTTTTTCACCTGTTATTGTTACAACTTTATACTGCACATTGGTTTATATCTCCACTGTTTAGGTAATCTATTCAATAAATCCACATTCAGTATTAAGGGCAAACATATAATTTCCAAAAACTTATTTGGTGTCATTCAAATGGAATACATGTGCAGGTATACTAATACTATTTATCTAGCTAGATTGGTCCAATTCATTATATATATATAAGCATTCCAAAGACAGTTTATATCTGTTTCAGTTCATATTTGCTTTTATATCTGCTTCAGTTTATCTACTCTTCTTTATTCTCCTAAGTTTGTCTTTATCTATCTTCTTTCCACGTATCAGAGGCAGAGAAAGAAGTGAAGAAGTGAGAGTCTTGATTTACACTTATTTCTCCATTGCTTTTCATTCCATTCTTCCTTATATTTATGGTATTATATCATTTGGTTATTATAAGATGGTCAAAGAGTCATTTTGGTCCTAAAGTATGCCCTAATGTTCATTTTGGTCCATTATGTTTCAAAATATTTAAATTCCTAAATGTTCGCAAAATGTTTCATTTTGGTCCTACATGTTGGTAAAATGTTTCATTTTGGTCCCAAATTATTGAATTTGGTCATATATTTCTCGTCTCTCATTTCAAGTTCAAAAGACTTGTTAAGAGGAATTCGTAGCTCTGAATTCGTTGCATTCGAATTTGAAACTAGAGATATGATAAACTTTGCTTGTTTGACCATGAAACGAGCAGTCTACTTTGAGGACCGATTTGACCTCGTTTGCTGATGACCCCAACTAGATAGAGAAAGTACTATTTGAGAACAATATGTAGTTCCAAACTCATCATGTTTGAACTTGAAACGAGCCATATTCAATAGTTTGGACCAAAATGAAACATTTTGCTAACATTTAGGACCAATTTGAACATTTTGAAACATAATGGACCAAAATGTACATTAGGACATACATTTAGGACCAAAATGAACCTTCAACCTTATAAGATTCTTGCATAAATAGTGGATGAACTAGCTAGTATGATATTATACATGTACTTGTCTAATTGAGCTGCTTGTATTGTGTTTCTTCTTTTTCTTTTTTCATAAAGTTCAATTCTCAGCCATTTCTACTAAAATATATTTTTGTCCCTCAATTTTCTTATAATACCAAACTTGAAATCATTGTGTTGTTCTGTTTGTCTTTGTGCATTTGAGAATTAATTTACTTTATTACAATATAATATGCCCGTCATCTTAGTTTCTGAGAATTAGTAGCATATATTGTAGCTTACTTACCTTGGTAATTTAAAGTTGGTTGATTTGTATGTATATATAAGAACTAAATGTGAGCATAGCTGCATAAGAACCAAGAATTATAAGTCTTTGTTGCTGGATTTGAATGATGATTTAGCAATTTTGATATTCACTTGATTTGATGAAGTTATTATTCATATTCTGATAAACTATTTCTAACCTAAGATGCTTTTAGTTTATATAGTGGGAACACTAGGATTGAAGAGAATGAAGACATGGAAACCTGACTTACACATTTGGTAAATGATAGAGATAGTGAATTTGTCTAAAGAATTTGAGTATATGTATCTTTTTTGCAATAAAAAAATCAAGTGTTCAGCGGCGGTTTTAAACCACCACAATATGTTTTTTTTGTTTATTCTGAAGACCTAGCAGCGGTTCTAAAACAACCGCCAAAACCGCCACTAATCATTTATTGACAAAAAACCCACCGTTGAATGTTGCCAGCGGTGTTATCAGCAGCGGTTTTTGTAACCGCCAGAATAGCATGCTAAATTCAGTTTTTTTTTTGGTTGTGTGGAAATAAGATATTTATTTTTTAAACTCAATTTGATTTTATTTGTTGATGATCTTAACTAGACAGAGAAAATAATAATCAAAAGAAACTCGTAACTCAGGACTCATTGCATTCAAAATTGTAACGAGAGAGATCAATATAACCACAATGAGTAGTTGGCTTAAGTGCACTTTTGGTCCCCTAACTTTAGCAAAGGTCTCAATTTGGTCCCCTAACTTTTTTTGTTGCAATTTTGGTCCCCTAACTTTTGAAAACGTCTCAATTTGGTCCCCTAACTTTTTTGTTGCAATTTTGGTCCTCTAACTTTTGAAAACGTCTAACCGTTGGTCCCAAGTGCACTTTTTCTATCCATTATCTACCGTCAGTGCTGATCTGGCAGACTGAGTTAACTGATGATGTGGCAAATATGGGTGAAGTGGATTAAAAAATGACTATTATGGGGAGACATTTTCATGACTTGGAAGTGCACTTGGGACCACCGGTGAGACATTTTCAAAAGTTAGGAGACCAAAATTGCAACAAAAAAGTTAGGAGACCAAATTGAGACGTTTTCAAAAGTTAGGGGACCAAAATTGAAACAAAAAAAATTAGGGGACCAAATTGAGACCTTTGCGAAAGTTAAGGGACCAAAAGTGCACTTAAGCCTAAATAGTTTGTGACTAAAATAAAACTCAATGAAAGTATTTTGGACTAATATGGAACTTTTAAAATATTCAAAATAAAAATATATATTTAGAATCAACTTAAATATTCGACCAGCATTATATATAGTATACTTTAATTATATCTTTTTTTTCTTCCTGCGAAGACAAAACTAAAAAGAATTTGCATTAATAGAAAAGTGTAAATGAAAATATTTAAAATTTGTCCCTCTCTCTCGAGCTCTCCCTTTCTCCCTTTCATTTGTTTTGAAAAGTACATATCAAGAAGGTAGATGGTGAATTGATTAATTTGGTTGAAAACTTGAAATTGAAAGATAATTGAAATTATTTTCTATATAAAAAAATAAATAATTACAGAATTCAAAATAAATAAATAAAACTTGTCATGGGGGTATATTTGAAATTATAAGCGGGTGTTTAATTATATATCAACTTATGTATCACTATTTTTAGATGTTCGCCACTCAAGACTAAGATACTTCTAGACTTGGTCAAATTTCAATCTCTCCTACGATGGGGCGACCCTAGACCGATCAAACCCACATCTCCCCCACGATGGGCGAGCCATGGTCCAGCCATGTCCATCTTCCCATAATGATCACGTTCCACCATTTTTGGACTCCCACTTCCTTCACTTGTGGAGAACGTGAATTTGAGCACATTTGGGGCTCCTCCTCTGATCTTCACCCTATAAATGCCCCATCTCGTTTCTATTTAAAAGTTAACTATTCTTTTTACTAGAATTATACTTATACTCACGTTATTTCCTCACTACCTTGAACGTTAGAGTGTTTTTAAGAGTCCCTCCCTGTGAAACTTTTGTAAGTTATCTCAAATCTCATTGCTCCAAACAGTCCTTCGATCGAATTAGGTAAACTCCGGTCACATTCTAGTTTATCATAGACATTCTGAATGTCACACGTAATTCAAAGAGTCATGCTATATATTATATATGTAAGATTCCAATAGTTTTCTTTAGTCAATATTTTTTACATTTTGGGTCGGCACTTCTGTTAAGACATGATTAAATCGTGGGATAATCTGTCTAAACTATATGGAAGATTCTATGCCACTTCTGAAGCCTCCAAATCTCTTATGAAAGTTCTACTTTTAAACAATGGCACTCTACCCTCAGATTATATATATGAAAATCCCAAATCAAATCTAGTTCATGAAGAAAATTTCATGAAACTTACATATGCAACGATCATTTTAAATATCAATAATGAATTCCTATTATTAATTTTTAATTGTTATGTAATAGGAGTAGAAAGTATTGTGAGTAGGATATTATAATTTCTTTTTCTATACATGTGACGACCTCCATTTGGGAAGTCGTAACCGGCACGGACGTGGGCCTAATCCACGCCGTAAACCTACCCACAGACATACCTAAACACAAAGCAACCTCAGTGCATATATCAAAATAATACCTCAAATAAAAATACCATTATAGTGTACATAGAGATACTATTCACAATTCAAAACTTCGAACTACGATTTCATCAAACCTTACAACTAATGTCAACATAAAACATAAATTATGCACATAAACGAAAATTCTCAAGACCACCCTCTAAGTATTAGTGGAGCTAACAAACTAGAGGATTAACCGTTTGCTAAAACGGGACTACCCACATGATCAAATGTAGGTCTTGGCTCAGCTTCCTCGTTGAGCCGAAGCAAATGTCTAACTTGTACCTGTAACAAAAACTAAAAGGGAGAGGGGTGAGTCATAACTCAGTGAGTGGCTAACCCATTTCGTTGTGGTGCACGTCGCCACCACATGGGGTTGGATAGCCATATATCAATGATCTCAACTAATAACAATTTCATCGATAGAACTTAAAACAATAAGAAAAACAAAACCCTCAATACAATACAGTAACCAATGCAATCAAGAACAACAATAGAAGTAAACAATATCAATTCATATATACATCTGTCTCAACCCTTCTTGGGGAGTAATCAACAAATCCGTCTCAACCCGACATTGGGGAGTAATCTGTCTCCACTCATCCATGAGGAGTAATTTGATAATCTATCTCAACCCATCACAGGGGAGCATGCGCAAACACAATCAAATCCACATTAGCTATAATTGCATTCAAAAGTGCTTTTCAAACACTTAAAAATCATCATCAATAGTACGTTCAGAGTTTACAACTCACATTTTCATATACTCAAACTATCTAATCCCAGTCAAGTATCAACACGAGATAATTCACAACACTCACATCAAGCAATCATCAATCAATTCCTCAACAGGACAAAAATGAGAAGCCACTCACCTCTTTAAGGAGAATAGATACCTATGCCATTCTGCTTTCGAACAACCATAGGTATAGGGAAATCTAAAACACAATTAAAGTTTCAATCAATGATACAATTTAGAAAGAAATTCAAACCTAGAGACCCAATGCTCTAACCCTTTGCACTACCATCAATCTAAATTTCTAAAAAGTTAATCTAATCAGAAACACTAAATCACTTGAAGTTATTTTAAAAGCAAAAAGAGAGGATCTTTTTAAATATCTTCTTTTTTTTTTATAAAAGGATTCTAGCGATGATATCAATTTTTTTTTTGTTTTTTTTAAAGAAAGTAGAAAATATCAATTTTACTCTCTGAAGGTTTAATTGTTTTGAAATCAGTCCTTATACAAATGATCTAAAGAGTAATTCCAAGACATTAAATTTATTTTTGAAGATTTTATCCCTATCAAATCTTATTTATCACTAAAAGGTGTCACATATCAGATCCAAAATAAACTCTAATAAAATTTTATTCAAACTTGTTCGCTCCCAAATCTTTATCACAATCTTTGACAAACATTTAGACTCCAAACATGATCTCTAAAAATTCAATTTTATATTCCAATGACTTTAAATTTTTATTATAAATTTCTAAATGAATCTCTAAAATATCGGGATATCACAATACACAAATGTTTTTTCATCTAAAATTTAGATTCGGACCTAAACATGTAGCAAAATAATCCGTATTCTCCAATTCTATGAATATACTCATACCCAAATTAAATTCATAAAAATTAGATATATCTATATCTATACTATATTATATGTGGGAGGAACTTTTTGGTCGTCCTCCCACTTATACTAAAGTAAAAATATTACACGTAACATTAAAAAAAAATAGAGCTTTTTGCTAACAAAAGTAAACTGCAGCACTGTTAACGATGAAAAACATAGGTTACCGAAATAACACTTTTGATTCTCAAAATACTAAAGCAGAATTAGGACAAATCACATGATGTCAAAGTATAATTTATGCTATATATTATATTACAAATATATATATAGCAATTACTTGGACTAATTGACAGATATTCTCATTAATTAGAAATGATGAAATAATACACGTTTTAATATTGATCTATATCTATAATATATATATATATATATATATATATTTTGTTCTCATATATAAATTTAAGAGTACACTAATAATATGATTCTTGAAATATCATCAAGTTGATAATTCTATTTTTAAAAAATTGAAACATACAATTTAATTCTTAAAAAATTAAAGCAATATATCATTTATTAATTCATAAAAAGGACTAATTTATACTATATTATATGTGGGAGGAGCCTTCTGGTCGTCCTCCCACTTATACTAAAGTAAAAATATTACATGTAATTAAAATAAGAAGAAACTTGTTATTTGGTCCTTCTTTTTCTTACTGAGTCAATAATTTAGTCTCTCATTTATTTTACATATATATTTGCGTGCCCGTTAGGGCAACAAAACCCCTAATATATATATATATATATACATTCTTAATTTAGTTTCTAAAAAATATATCCCACATTAATATGTTGGTCTCCCAAACAAATTCGCCTGCAAAGTTGTTGACATGAAATGTCAAATGATGAAGACATAAAGTAACATTCTTATCAACTTTATTATTTTGGTCATTGTGATCCTTCTTCACACATATATTTGTCATCAACTTTTGGTTATTTTAGTTTAGGTCAAAGCTTTATTTTGGTCCTTAATGTTTATTACAAATTCTGTTTTGATCTCTAATAATTTTTTAGTTATGTTTTATTCCTTTAATGTTTCCCAATACTAGTTCCTAATGTTTCAAGTCTGAATGTGACAAAATCAAAATTACGCGTCACTCTTGATGAGTTATTTCTCTGCCCAGTTGTTGACAAACAAGATTAAATTGAGCCTGAAATTGATTCTCTCGTTTTATACTTTGGTCATATATATCTCTCTTGTTGCAAATTTGAATGTAAAGAAATTGAAGTTGAGTTACTTTTGACAAAAAAAAATTTCATTGTCCAATTGAGAATGTACTTCGACAAACGAGATCAAATAGTACTCCGAAAGTGGGTTTGGTCAAAAAAACCAATACCAAATTTGGGAGAACTATATTTAACCTCATTTAATTTGTCGATGACTCCAACTGAACAGAAAAAAATTCATCAAGAGCAACCCTCTGGTTTTGATGCATTCGGACTTAAAATGAGAGATCAACTTCATGAAATGAGAGGCTCACGTTCGAGCTTGATTCCAAGTTCAATTTAACTTCGTTTGTTGACAGTCTCAATTGAGAAAAGAAAGAACTTATCAAGGGTAACACGTAATTTCAGTTTCATTGCATTTAGACTTGAAACGAGAGAGATATGACCATAATCTATAGTTAGCGGCCAAAATGGAACTATTAGGAAATATTATGGATTAAAACAAAATAAGAAAAATATTAGGGATTAAAATAGAATTTGAGATAAATATTAGGGATCAAAATGAGATTTTGACGGATAATTTATTTAAAATATACAAAACCACCAAATGGTATAGATATTGTATCGTTCCAATTTTATCATATATATGTATATAATTTACAATTTGACATATATAAATTTAGACACTTATATGTCCAAACCTGTTGAAAAATGAACTAGCCTGCATAAAGCCGGAGGTCAAACACATGACGAGTTAATGTGAGTTATAGCTAGCTTATTTTATGGTGACAAATAAATTAAAGAGAAAATTTGCCATCTAATTCTTGAATTTATATGAGTTCAACAATTTAATCCTCGAGTAATACAAGGAAATGAATCAGATTTTGGGAAGGGGTGTAATGAAAAATAATGAAGAATTAGAGGAATTTGGATAAGGAGACAGAGCTAATGCTAATGGGAATGTGAATAACTGAATATCCTTGTTTTTACTACGCCACAAGAGAGTGAATTTTCTATATTTCTCTCTTCAGATATTTTTTACAGAGTTAAAGAAAAAAAGAAAGAGGAAGAGAGAGATTCTCATAATAAATATGTAAGATTCATTTTTTTTTCTCCCTTATTCTACAAAAATTATAGAAAAAAAATATTGAAAATGCAATTCCCCAAAAAACGCTTTGCTTTTGACTACATGTGGATATATATGTTCCATACAGATCTTCATCGATCTTTGGCTCGTAGATTTTGATTTTTTCAAATAACTCAAATATACAATCAAAGAGAGAGATAGAGAGGTGATTAGATTAGATAGAAATATGTAATGAAAGTACTATTGTACTTAAGGAGTATAAGTGGAGAATCACACTTTAAAAATTAATTGTTAAGTTTAGAGAGACTATTTAGGATGTGTTTGAATTAGAAGTAGGTAATGAAATGATGATTTTATGTAATGAAATGGTAATGAGAAAATTATGTAATGAAAATGGTGTTTGCATTAGTTTGAGATGTAATGAAAAAAATAGGATGTGAAATTATGAAAAAGGGTATGTAATGATTGTGGTTGGTTGAAATAAATATATGGGTTTTTATAAATTGTATAGGGGTAGAATTGATAATTGATAATGGAAATAAATAGAAATAAAAAAAATAATATTTTGACTTTTTGGTTGTGGTGGTTATGAAATGAAATGGTAATGAAATTGTCTCGGAATTTGTGCTAGATGTGAATATTTGTAATGAAGGTTGGAGTAGTATTATGTAATGAAATGAAAGGACCAAAATGTAAATAACATGAAAAT
>QANZ01011167.1:0-58689 GCA_003254925.1 Chamaecrista fasciculata
ATATCTAAAGGATGATTGACCCTAGGGCACAATCTCCATCATTGCCCTCACATTCATTGGACCACAAACATTAGAATGGATCACGTTGCTTAACCAGCTAGACAAATTTCACATAGTGATATTTCCACGTTTGGGATGTCACCCAATAGCCCCTTTGGCTAACATTGTGCGAAGAAATAGCGAAACATTTGTTTTAATTATAAAGAGAACACCAACAATATCAAAGAACTTCTCAAACAAAAAAAGTTGAATCATAAAGCACATCATGGAGTGTTTAACGCCCTTCATCTCGTAAAGTGAATTGGCATGTGTCACTTCCCTTAACAATGACTCTCGCGTTATTTTCAACGTAAAGCCACTTATTTTAGTGCGGTTTGTCTCGACCAAGGATCCTTGATCCCTAGTTACATGGATTGTGGAGCATGAGTATGTAATTCAAGAAGAAGAGATTGGTTCTATTTGGTAAACAGTACAAAAAACATGTGAATTTACTTAATTCAGTAAAACCTCTTCACTCTCAGCCTGTTTGAAAACAATCATATTTGCCTTCTTTAGGTCTAACTTCTTTCACCCGTCTTTGTTTCCCTTCTCTTAAATTAAGACCACCCCTCTTAAAATAAGGATTTGATTTAGAAATTCCATGCATCCTCATAACAAGCTTATTCGGAGGCCTTACACTCTAAGCATCCACCTTTGAACTCCAAGTGCTCAGCTATATCGCAAAAAAATAACGATGTTTACATTTTGGGCCGTATTAACCTTCAAGTTCTCCCAACTATAAGGAGTCATCTAATGACAACCTCTCTTGTTATTCATCATACAAACATGTTCAACTTCCTTAAACTCTCTAATTACGTTGGCCATCTGTCTTAGATGCTACTTTTTATGAGCGTTTGGCTTAAACTTATAGGTGTCGAACTTATTCGTCAACCTAATCAGTTCATTGGTGAAACCATCACCAAATTTAGCCTTCAAAGCTATTCACACAGCCTTTGCGATTTTGTGTCTCTCAAACTCGCAAATTAGCTTATCACCATAACACTCAGAAGTGTAATACTTGCTATGTCGTATTTCTTCGTCAAAAATCTGGTAAACTTTGTGGTTTCTCCTATGTTAAGTTTTGGATGGACCAAAAACGTTTGTGAAAGGCTCATAGAAAATAACACTAATAGAGACAAAAAATGAGACTCCAAGAGGACCTTAGAACTCTAGATCTGAATTTTCTCTCAAGAATTCACAGAGGAGAAATCCCTATCATATATATATATATTGACTACTCTAATAATGTGGGATATATAAAGTGGGGTTTCTTAATAACTAAGCATCTCATAAAATCTCTTTCAAATAATTCAATATTATTTGAATAAATTTTCCCACAAATATCTCCACACATCCCCATGATCTTATTATCTCATGATAATAAATAATTAAGGGTAAATTCCACTTTGGTACCCTGTTCTATGGACCAATTCCACTATGATACCCTGTTCTCTCAAAAGTGACACTTTGCTACCCTGTTCCTTCAAAAGTGTCATTTTGGTACACTGTTCTTGTTGGAGATTATAGAGCGAGCGCAGCGGAAAAAAGTGCAAAATTAAAATTTTCGCAAAAACTAATAATCTCCACCCATGATCCACTATTGGTGTTTATACCAGCGAGAAAAGAAGTTTACCTAAATCAAACGGTTGCTTTGAAATTTGCGATTCCTAGAAGTCGACAGGTCCGTGTCCTTCCTCTGCTGGTGATCCACACAAATAGTTTGGCAGATACCCAGGTGCTAGCCTTCAATCTCTTCTCCAAGAGATTCCGGGAACCGATATACAATCTTGAGTTCTCAAGAACACTTCTTGAAAACTCCAAGATTTGGTGGCGCAGAACCAAAAATCAAATTCTTGGACACACAACTCAAGGGTTGTGCGACTTTCTCTCTCTATTTCACACAACTCGCCTAAACCCTTAAGTTTTTAGGGTTTTCACAAAACTCTCTTTCACCCACTTGGAATAGGCGAGTTTTTCCTCTCTCTTGGGCTAGGCGACTTGCTCTCTTTAAATAGGGAGAATCACATTCCTAACTCATGAAAATAGGGAATTACTAATTTTGATTATAAGATTACACTAATATTATAATTCAAAATCAAAAGGCAATTTAAATTTAAATTTCAAGATCAAAGAGTTAGGAAATTATTAATTTATTAAATTCACTAATATTAGACCTAAATAGGATGAGGTTGGCGCCTCACATTTTAAAGGAATTTAATTAATAAAAATGTTTTATTAATTAAAGTCATGGCTTGAAATTTGAAATTCAAATGAGATTTGATCTAGATTTCAAATGGATGAATTAAATATATTAAAGTAATATTTTAATTCATAACTTATAGGGCAAGTCAAAATTTTAGGTCCAATTGGATTTAAATATTAATGTAATATTTTAATTCAATTACCTAGAGTTTGAGACTTGGTGAGATTGACTTAAAGATATTCTGGGAATTCTTTAATTCAATATTGTTGGAAAATAACAAATTAGTTATAACTATCTAAGAGTTAGTTAGTTATTTTGATTTATTAAATTCCACCAAAAATGGGGAGGATAGGCGCATGAAGGGAGAGAGAGATTTGGGAAGATTTGATCTTCCAAATTGATTCTCCAAGATTGCATTTTGATTCCAATTTTAATATTAAGGTAATATTTTAAATTGGAAATCAAGTCCTAAAATTGTGATATTAAGATATCATAATATTATGGTTTGATAATTATATGATTTTAGGCCTTCCTAAAATTATAATTATCAAAATCCCCAAACCCTATAAAAGGAAGCCTAAGTCGACTTTGGCCATAGAGACTTAGAGAAGAATTGGATTCTTTGATAAGTGAGAGATAAGCCGATTCTAGAGAGAGAGAAATTTCGATTTTGATCTAGTCTAGAGAGAGAATTCACAAACTTGAGAATTAGATTCTTGAGAGTGAAATCACAAAAGGTGAGAGCCTCATGCACATAGAGTAAAAGTCGACTAAGCCCAAGTCTTCTTAGAGAGAAAATTCGATTTTCTCTTGGTGAGGAGAGAGGAAGAAAATCGCATCCTAGCTTTCCTAGAGAGAGAAAGTGGCGCAATATTAAGAGTTAATATTGTGTGACAAGGTTGTGTGGGATCAAGAAGTGTTCTTGATCAAGGCGCCATAAAGTTCTTGAACATTCAAGAAGAGTTCTTGAATCAAAAGAGCACCCGTAGATAAGGTTCCGGATTCACTTGAGAAGTGAAGGAGGCTAGCACCTAGGCATCTCCAAACTGTTCGTGTGGATTACCGGCGGAGGAAGGACGCATCACGTGGCCTTCTTGGGAACGCCCCGTTCAACTAAAGCAATTGAAACTCTGAGGTATACCACTTGACCAAAAGTTTTAAATTCATCTAGCGGATCCGTTCGGGAATTCTTGGACCTGGGCGTTTAAGTTTTCATTTAATTTTTAGTTTTCATCCCTGTTTTCAGTCACCAAAAATCCACATTTTTGTGGCTGAAAACGTGTTCTATCAGAACTTCGTTGTCCTTGTGTTATTAGAGGAGCTACCACAACACCTTGTGGTTCTTCTCTAGTTTCCGTCTGCGCCTCTGAAGTGCTTTGTGGATCTTGAACTCCTTCAAGATCTCCCTTACTCCCACTGTTTCTTTTGGAAACAAGATCCTTTTCCAAAAGGAATCAACTTCTGACTACAAACACTTTGTTGTCAGATGGGCAGTAAACATAGTATCCCTCATTTCCTTGGGATACCCTACAAGCACCTTTTGGGAGATAGTTTATTATTCACTTAATGTAAACTTCACATCCCCAAGTTTTTGAGATAAGACACTATGGGACTCCTCCCAATCCATATCTCATATGGTGTCTTCTCAACTGCCTTAGACGGAACACGGTTAAGTGTGAACACGGTAGCTTCTAAAGCATATCCTAAAAAGGATCGCGGAAGATCGGTTTGACTCATCATAGATTGAACCATATCCAATAGAGTTCGATTCCTCCTCTCGGAAACACCATCCCCATGGGGTTTCAGAAGGGGTAAGTCGTGAGACCATCTCACAGCTTCTAAGATCAACAAATTCTTGACTCAAATACTCGTCTTCTCGATTGAATCGAAGGACTTTGATTTTCTTATCAAGTTAGTTCTCTACTTCTCTTTGAAATCTCTATTTCAAAAGACTCCGACTTATGCTTTAATAGGTAGCCGTAGTCAAACCTATTGAAGCAGTTAGTAAGAGTAACCACCTTCACCTTGTGTACTCATGGGTCCACATACATCACTATGTATGATCCCCAATAAGTTCGATGTCCTCTCACTGTGGCCAATGAAAGGCGCCTTTGTCATTTTTCCAATTAAGACAAGATTCGCAAGCATCATATGATTCAAAATCAAATGAGCTTAGAAGTCCATCTCTATGGAGCTTCTCTAGGCGTTTCTCGTTTATATGGCCTGAACGACAATGCCAAAGGTATATAGGATTAGATTCGCCAATCTCAATCCTTTTCGTATCAATGTTATAGATATTGTTATCGTGTTAATGTTCAAATTTCAAGATGCAATGATTATCTTGCAAATCACCATAAGAAAATAAACATCATCTTTATGAATTGAACACCATTCTTTTCAGTCAACACATGCAAAACCTTCCTTATCAAATAAGAAAGAGAAGCATTGTTTGAACTTTAAAGAAGGTACATGATAACAATAAGATAAGCCCAGAGGGCAAAACAAGCTTGCATGTTCCCACAGCAATAGCAGCAACCCTTGCTCTATTGCCCACTCGTAGGTGCATCTCGCTTCTGTCCAGCTTTCTACTGTCTCTAAGACCCTTCACATCAAATGTGAAAACCACATGCTGTATCTAATACCCAAGCGGTTATAAGTGAACGTCTATAACGAAGATACCAGAAGTAGAGATCTCATCTCTTTTTTGATCTTCCCAATACAATTTGCAATTTCTTAAAAGGCAAATTGCATCCTTTGAAAGCCTTGCCTTCTTGGCAAGTAGTGGGTTAGGCTCAGCCGCTGGCTTGGTCCCACCAAACTCGGTGTCTCCTTTCCTCTTTCCTTTGCCCTTCCCTTTCCTCTGATTCTGGAAAGTTATCTGAGATGTGTGACCATCTCAACAGCCGACAATATTCCCTTGTTCAACTCCTTGAACTATTGTGGCTAGCATCAAGGCAAGTAACGTCCACAGAGTCATTGAAGTGCTTCTCCAAGCAATTCTTTGAGCTCTTGGCACGTCCTTGGCATGCTCTTCAGGGGAGGGACTTCTAGGACACAAAGTTTCCTTTGTTGGGTGAGAATAATTCTCTAATTACAAAACCAGTCGAGGAAGTCAGCAGCTTCCTTCGTTGGGTGAGAACATTGCTCAAATTACGATACCAGTTGAGGAATTTTGTCCTAGACAACTTGTCCTTCTCAAGGACAGATCGCAGTGATAGTGATGAATTATTGTTTGTTGTCATTGATTCTACTACTAAGATATGAAAAGTTTAATTAGCAGGAAAATATATATCCACCATTTTATAAAACCCAGTGAAATTTATTATTAGTGGCTAAGACCCATATTTCACCAAAGTTTACCGTCGCTGAGGGCGATCATGAACTCTTTGGTTATTTAGGTAGGTAACTCCTTACCAATCACATCTCTATGTGACTCTTAGATCCTTATGGGACTGTATCATCATAGGATACTTATTATGGCATGTTTATCCCATCTAATGCCTTGAGGTCCAAAACCGTTTTGATAACCCCATTAAGTCACACGGTAGAACATGTGAATGGCTAGGTTCAAAACAACGAGGCCGAAGCCCAACCCCATATCATCAAGGCCCAACTAAACACGTGTCACTGAGGGCGATCACCGCATCTAAAGAACCAGGATTTCAACAGGCGTCGTATTGAAACTCCCATTCACCCATGTCTCCTCAAGGTCAAGGTAGATACGTGTCACTGAGGGCGATCACCGCTCCACGATGAACATGATTTTGACAGGGTGTTTTAGCGATGGCATTAAAAACTTAAGATTTTCTAAAAGGGTTTGATTTTTAAATTTAAAATGTTCCGTTTTAAAGTTTAATTTTAAAACTCCTTTTAAAATTAAACGAGTCATGCCACATGTTTATTACCCCATGTATCTCATACATAACAACATGTGCCCGAATTTTGTATCGTATACAAAATCCCACGTTCGTATCGTATACGTGGTTATAGCGCGATATATAAATAGCATGTTAAAATTTCGCACCCTAAACATACATCTAGCGCATCACATACAACTAAATGTAAAACAAACACCGTGTTTAGATATGGCCCATCTACCCTAGAATTCTGCCAAGCCAATGAGAGAACTTTTCTAAAAGAAAAATAAAATTACACGTGAATAAACCCCAGTTACATTGAGGTATAAACTGAAAATAATTTTACATAAGAGTAGAGGGAGACGACACGCAGGCCATATTTACCGGAATAAACCTCCTAGAGCCATATCCAACACCACACAATTCAAATATGAACAATTCATACAATTATGTCAAACACGGTATACAACACATATATTAAAACTCCTTTTAAGATTGTGTTCAATTTAGGGTCTGTGCAATTTTAACATGCCATTTCTTGAGATTAGGCCTTTTATCAATAATTATAAATACCATGAATCTCCATTCAAGAATTTAAATTATTGACCCCCGAAAATTTTAAAATTCATAATTTTAATAAATTTTCAGTCACCTCTATAATATTATAATTAAAACACTTTTAATTATAATTATACAGGATTTTCGATTTTGGCCTAAAACTTCAAGAAAATTTTTCAATCGATCCAATCGATTCTATATGTATAATATACATATAATTTACACCTTTTCTGTAGATTGAATTTTTACGAAAAACGTTCGGTGGATTTTGTAAAACCAAAAACGGTGATTGAAAGCGGTAAAAACACATACCATACATCATATGTACACATAAACAGTTTTAAATCCTAGAACTAGCCTGGCTCTGATACCACTGTTGGGAATTCTAGGCGCCTAACGCAGCGGAAGCAAAAATTAAAACTTAAAAATAAAAGCGCCAAGTCCTAAAATTCCCGAACGGATCCGCTAGTAGAATTTAAAAGTTTTAACATAGTGGTATACCTCACGAGTTTCAATCGGTTGGTTGTACAAGTAGTGTCCTAGGAGTCCACTCGCAGCGTCCTCCCTCTGCCGGTGATCCACACGAACAGTTTCTTGGGCACCAAGGTGCTAGCCTTCCGTTCTTTTCTCCAAAAGAACCAGGGACCAATCTACAGTGTATTTGAACTCAAGAACTCCTTCTTGATTCAAAATCCAAAAGTGGCGCAATGGAGAATTCCCCACAAGAACTCCTTCTTGTCTTTCCTTCTCACACAAACCCTAATTTTGGTAACCTCAAATCGAATTTCCTAACTCCTTAGGCAAACTCGATTTTTCCCCTCTCAACTCTTGAGAGCCAAAATTTTCCTCACTTGGAAGCTAGGGTTTTGAAGGTGGCGATTTTCTATCTCTCTCATCAAGGAGGATGAAAAAGCACTAATGAATTCTCTCTCTATCCAAGGCGCCTAGCCCTATGGTTTTATAATTATTTTTAGAGCATTATTATAATTCCATAATCATAATAATATGGCTTCATGAATTGAATTTACAATTAAAATATTACCATAATATTTAATTTAAATTCAAATCGTAATCTTAGAGAATCAAATGAGAGATCAAATCTCCCCTTGAGATCCTCCAAGATGGCGCCATGCCCCTCCAAAAAATCCTTTGGAATTTTATAAATCAAAAACCTTCCTAACTCTTAGGAAGTCATGATTCTCCAAAGATCCTGATTTGAGATCTCTCCAAATCTTTTTGACTTCAAATCTTTTGATATCTCCATCAAATCTTTTGAATTCAAACCTATTATTTAAATTAATAAAACAATTTTATTAATCTAAAATACTCCAATGAGGCGCCACCCTCATACCAATATTGGGGAATTTTATAAATCAATAATTTCCTAACTTTTAGGAAACTTATCTGATTTATTTTCCCTGATATTCAAATTGTAAATAATTAATCCCCATTAATCATTTAACAATTATTATATTTAAATTTGTCCTACAAATTTAACTACTTCGCAACTGTAGATCAATTAAGACAAGACTTAATGTCCCAGACATTTTTGCTGTCTTAAATCGTGCCACCGGAGTGACCCACGAATTAACCCTAATTCGTGTCCCTTTAAGCGGTGTCCTAATCCTACTCGTGTGTGACCCAGCAGGCCCCACGTGAAGTTGGCAGCAAGTCATCTCCATGACCTACAAGTCGTGAGCGGACTCTAGCAAGCCATCACGACTACCCAAAACACGTGAGTTATCGTTTTTACCAAAACCGACTTAACCTTAGTACCACCTTGTCAAAGAACCTATTGTCACACGATATCTTGGTCATGGATTAGGCACAGGAAAGTCATCCATAATCAAAACCTCAACTTTCTCGATTTCCTGAGTAAGTCCCAAAACCCAGCGTGGTCACGCATTTCCTAGCCAGACTCATCGAGGGCGCCAGTTAGATATCTCTCATTTAACGAGGGACAAAATCCCATCTTGGCCAATTCACATTCCTTTAGCACGGCAATCAACCAAACCCGTACTTAGCCCTTATGGCTACCCTATTACGGGCAACGTTAGACTAAGCCAAAGTCTGACAACTGCAACGCCGGAATAATGATGACCTCAGGTCTAAGGCGTCGTGACAGGCGTACAGGAGAGGCAAGTTGATGACTAAACCCATGCAGGACTCTCCGGGTCATGTCCAGCAACTCGTAACCCCTTACGTAATTTGCACCATGACTCTCATCCCAGCATCTAGTGCATGCATCTCTATGCAGCGAGGTCATGCTGGTCTTAGTTTGTATCCGTTCCCACGAAAACAATCGACCAGGGACAGTTTAGATTAATTATCTCATAATTAATCACGGACTGTTATCTTAGTAAACATGCTAATAATATGATAACCATTAATTTATCTCCATAAATTAATCAATATGTTCAAAACATATTTACAAAATGATTGGCCTTAGGGCACAATCTCAAACAGCCAGTATCGAGACTCAACCGAGTAAGAAATCACGGATTGACACTGATGATGATTTCGCAAGTACTTCATCCACACGAAGTGGCATAGCATAAAGTCCTTCTCTGTTGCGTGAAGTCACCGCCATTCAGACTTTGCTCAAAGAACTCTTGGATCTTGTGAAAAGCATAAAATATCTATAATATCTAGAACGCGATAAGGAATAGTCTAAGATTAGTTTATGCATTAATTTAATTGCTTTCTAGGATTAGTTTATTTATTTTTGCATCTTTTCAATTCTGTCTTTTATAATTCTGTCATTTACGGATCATTCTGTCCTTTAATTTTCGGTCTTTTATTATTTGTTAACAGTTTACATTTGAATTCTCATAAATAAAATGTTTCTTTGGACTTTTATTATTTTCTTGTTCTCAAGTCAATTTATATCTATATATATATATTTCGAAAAAAAAAATATAAATAAAAAAAAAATATTTTCAATAAATAATATGATGATATTTCCTACATTTTAAAATATTCCTCTTATCTTTCCTTTCTACATTGAGGAAAATGTGTTCTTCTAAGTGTGGGGGAGAGAGGAGTAATTTCACACCTTAACCTAGTTCTTTACTCCTATTTAATTCTAACATTGGGGACAATGTTATGTTTTAAGTGTGGGGGAGAGGATTAAGTTAGAGTAACTTATATTTTGGTTCACCCAAAAACTTTTTGGTATCAATCTAAACATTTTATAAACTTTTGATTTTTAAAAATTTTATTTTCCTATTTTTAGTGCTTGATTTAAATTTACTTCACTTATTATTTTTCACTTTTTGAGTAGAATTCGAATTAGTTGAATTTTTAATATGTTTAGAGTAATTGAGTGAATAATTCTATATTCATGATAATAGTTTTAGTCTTAGTTATTTTCTATAGCCTTAGAATAATCTAAGTAATTTTCTAAGTTTAGAAGTATTGTTTGATTTTTATAGACCAATTTGAGAGAAACCCAGCCTAGTTGGAAGATTAAGCCTATATAAAACATAATATATAATATAGAGAGATTAGTCTCTTAGTTTTGTTTTCTCTAGAATTTGCCTTAATTCTTGGTCAAAGCTTATTAGATTTAATGATTGTTAATATGATAGAGGCATTTGTTTCTTCAACCTCTTTATCCCAAACACTAGCCAGTTACCAAATATATCCTTTGTTAGCCCCTTTGAGCCTATACACTAAGGTGTACTTATCAACTTTCTCGTAGAGATGGACTTTTCAATTCAATTCTCAAAGGTGAATTTAGCTAGCAAAGTTATTAGAAAAAATATACAAAAGATGAAAAAAATATAATAAAAGTCGAGCAAACAAAAGTATCTTTGAGAAAGCTCAAATACTAAAAGTATTACCATAAGAGCCTATCAAGAGAAAAAGACTGGCCAGTCAAAAGAACAGAGTCCTGTGCCAAATGACTCAAATGAGCCTTGTAGTGAGCTAGCTACTTTCTTTGGATAAGTGGAGTTGAATTGTTAAGAAAAACTTGAAGAGAAATTTTAAAAGTAAAACACCGATTTCCTTTCTTTTCTCCCTATACTTCTTTCCATACATATTAAGCATTTCCCATACATTACAACCCTATTAAAGTCCTCTTGATTAAGAATCATTATTTCACCTAAAGTGGAGACTTTGAGAATTTCTACAAGCTTATGGTAGGAACTTAGTCTAAGACATGACTAGAGAGAAATGATACCCAATTAGTGAGGAGAGTGATACACTTATGGAATTGGTCTTATGAAAATTGGACAACACTACTTTACTTGGTTACTTGCTTGGTGAATTCTATAGTTATAGATTGTTACTATGTGCTGGCCTTAAATCATGAACTTGGGAAAGTTCCTTGATTCTTTGGCATATTATTCCTTCTTCTACTTCGTACCTTTGCTCAAGAGTGCAAAGTCTTAAGTGTGGGGGATTTAATCAGCCCAAAAGTGAACAACTTATTTGGCCTTCTTTTGGTATGTTTATAATAATAATATATTAGAATTAGACCAATTAATATGCTAAGGGCAACACTAAGCTATGGTCGAATAAAGTGGATAAAATGAGTTAATTAGCGTTATTTATTATACTTTATAAATAGGTGCTACTTAATGGTTTATTCAGTGTTTCAGATATCCAAACAGGGCCAAACCAAGAGGGAAATATCAGAATATACTAGAAGATCGCGTTGAGCACAGAATAACTCTGCGCCGCCACGTGGGCCGCCGGCCCAGATACGGGATTCACATGGCGCAGGAATATTCTGGAATATGACGTCAACAGATAAGTTTCAGAAGAGTCTGGATCTGCGCCGCCTCTTTGAGCGAGCGGCTCAAATTGGAAATCTCGCGGCTCAGAATATTCAGAAGAAGTAGAGTATGTTTTGCACGGTTACGATTTAAGATACGAAGATATAATCGAAATATCACAGATATTTCGCTGCGCCTCTGTATTGGGCCGCCGGCGCAGCCCACGGCCCAGAGGTGAAATTTTCCCCTTGACTTGCTGATCAAGCACACTACTCCACACTATAAATAGAGGTCGTCATTCCATGCTCAAAGCATCCAGAAACGATGAAAACTTCAATTCTCTCTTTAGAATAGAATAGTTCTCATCTTAGAGCATGAGTAACTAATTAGGTAGATACTTGAGGAATACCTCAAGGGTGTGACTTGAGTTCACCATGTTTCGTTGTGAAGTCCAGATGTTGATGTTGCATTTATGAGGTATGACTAACTCTTTCAAGTGTAATTGTTAAAGTTCGTTATGTATAAGTAGTAGATCATATTTTTTTAAAGTAATGGGACCTTGACATTCTTGGAGTTTGTCTCTCTCACGATTAACGAAGTAGCTCTTTAGGGTTTGCTAAAGAATGGTTTACAATATCTTATTTGCAGCGATCTATCCTTGAGAAGGATAAGTTAGTTGGGACAAACTTCCTTGACTAGTTTCGTAATCTGAGAATTGTTCTCACCCAGGAAAGGAAGATGTATGTCCTGCCAACAACGCTCCAAGAGCTCAGAGAGATGCTTATGAGAAGCATATCAGTGACTCTGTGGACGTTGCTTGCCTGATGTTGGCCACCATGGTTCTAGAGTTACCAAAGAACATGGAACTGATGGGGGCATATGAGATGGTTACGCATCTTAGGGAAATGTTCCAACAACAGGCTAGCTAAGAGAGGTTTGAGACCACGAAGGCTCTGCACTCTTGTAAGATGGCTGAAGGTGCATCTGTGAGTACCCGTGTCTTGAAGATGAAGGGGTACATAGATCACCTTGGTAGGCTGGGATTTCCCATTGCACCAGAGCTTGCGACGGATTTGATCCTGAACTCGCTACACAGAAGTTATGACCAGTTTGTCATGAACTTCAACATGAATGGCATGGAGAAATCTATTTCTGAACTGCATGGGATGCTCAAGACTGCTGAGGCATCCATTAAGAATGCGCCTAGCACTTTCTTGTTAGTTCAGAACAATAAGGGAAAAGGTAATGGCAAAGGAAAGAGGAAGGGAACCGCCTCGGCTGGTGAGACCAAACCCGCGGCCAAGCCCAACCCGCAACCTGCCAAGAAGGCAAAGCCTTCTAAAGATGCAATTTGCTTTTTCTACCAAAAGCCAGGACACTGGAAGAGGAACTGCAAATTGTATATGGAAGATCTGAAGAAGAATAAGAGCGAAGCCTCTACTTCAGGTATCTACGTTATAGATGTTCATATTTCTACTTTAACCACTTGGGTATTAGATACAGCATGTGGTTCTCACATCTGTACAAATGTGCAGGGACTGAGAAACAGTAGGCAGCTGGACAGAGGCGAGGTGGACCTATGAGTGGGCAATGGAGCAAGGGTTGTGCTGTTGTTGTTGTGGGGACATACGAGCTAGTTTTGCCCTCTGGGCTTATTTTTGTTTTGAACAATTGTTATTATGTACCTTCGTTAAGTTCGAATATTATTTCTCTTTCATATTTGGATAAGGAAGGATTTACTTGTTTTAACGTTGATGATAGATGTTCAATTTATAAAGATGATGTTTTATTTGCCTATGGTGATTTGCAAGATAATCATTACATCTTAAAATTAGAACAACAACGGGTACAATCTCCATCATAATTATGCATCAACATCATTATCATCATGTTTGTCATTATCATGTACATAATCTTACTTATCATATTTCACTCATCATCATCATCATATTCATCATACATCATTCATTCTCATTCAACATTCATTCTCATAGTGCATACCATGTCCAAGACATGTGAACATTCGTCATATCTCATACCATGTACACACACATGTTCATCATTCATTCGTCATCATTTTATACATTATTGGCACCTAAGGCCACATACAAATCATCACATAGTCCCTCAACTAAGCCCATAAAAAATTGCACAGCAAACTGACCAAGTTTGCCACCTCACCACTTACCTTGCCACGGACCCCTAGTGGCGAGCTAGGTGGTGAGCTGCCCAAAACAGGACACTATTCATCATATTTTCATTTCTTTTCACTTTAATCCCAAAACATACTCATATGACATCCGCATTCAATTATATTTCACATACATCATAAAATTCATCTCATAAACATGACCAATCCATTAAGTTAGCCATTCATTTCATTTTCATCATAAAACAACACACATACATTTCTTTCAATTTAGTCCCTGGTCAGATTTGGAACACTTCCAAATCCGACCAAACTTCATACACATAAACTATACAGTCCCATAAACATATATAGGCCCTCAAACCCGACATACAATATTTTTTTTTATTTTTAACTTCCTACATACATTCTTTGCGATTAAAATCTATTCATACTCCATATACACTGATTAACATGTTCTATAAAAAGCAATCTGAACCACCCATCCTCTCTTTACTCCAATCTTCTTGCTCATGAGGATAAAAGATCGGTTGCAGCAAAGGAAAGCATGGAGTGGGTTGTTTGTTTTTGCTTCTTGTTTTATCTTTTGTATTATATGTTGGATGTTGGATGTTGGATTGGATGTTGGATATTATGATAAAATAGTTAATATCTATATTTTTGTGGGTATGCAACATATGGATATGTTCGGTATATATATATAAAAATTATTGTTGGGTATACATATATATGAGGTTGTTATATATATATGATGAGTTTTGTCTCTGGGTTATATTAGAGAAGATATGATGTAGTAATTCAATCTATAAAAAATATTGTGTTAAGACATGTATTTTTATATGCTTGGATGGAGAAATGGTGTGGGAGTGAGAGTCTTATCTATCACTTTAGTGCAAGAGTGATAGATCAAACAGACGAGTACTGAGTTGTTGTTGTATCATAGAGGTAAGGCGTCTGTGTGCCCACTACACTGGGTGATATGACTAAATCAACTTGTGGAAGACGTGAATTATCTTAAAGAAAGCGAGATACTCGTGCATCAGCCCAGGACCACACATTTTATTTTACTAACAATTTTATCTTTGTTTTAGTTGTTTCTCTTATTTTCAGGTAGCAACTCTAATTAACTTTATATAATATGTGCTTATTTTCTTATTTTTAACAAATATTCTCATTGAAAAAAATTCTTTAGGCTTTTTCAAGAGTGGAAAGAAAGTGTTCGAATGTACTCTAGCAACGTTGAAGACGAGCTTAAGAGATGAAGGTGGGTTGCTTGTTTTTACTTTTTGTTTTCTTTTTTATATTATATGATATTTCTTTATTTCCTTATTTCTAGCAAATATTTTGACATAAAAAAAAAAATAATCTTTTAGGCTTTTTAAAAAGTGGAAAGAAAGTATTTGAATGTACTCAGGCAACGTTGAAGATGAGCTAGAGAAATGCAGGTGAATTGTTTGTTTTGCTTCTTGTTAATGGTTGAGTATTATGCATGTTAAATTGAAAATGCGTTTATGTTAGACTTAGAAGTTTTCTTATATACTTTGAGGAGATTTATTCATTTCAAGAGGATTAATATTGTGGATACCATTTTTTATTCAACTTAATGGTTTATTTTTGAAAGTTAATGCATGTTAAAAATAAGTTACTTTTGAAACTCTTTGTGATGTTTAATTAAATTTTTGGGTAAATTACACTTTGGTACCCTGTGGTTTGACCCTATTTCACTTTGGTACCCTGTGGTTTGAAACTTGACACTTTGGTACCCTAGGGTATTCTCCATTAACACTTTGGTACCCTTTGGAGCTATTTTGTAATTTTAACCATAATAAATTTTACAAAAATTACATATTGACCCCAACAAAATTTTAAATTTTTCATTTTAGTCCCTATATAATATGTATCCAGGGACCTATTTGTAATTTTTTGAAAATTTTTTGGGGTCAATATGTAATTTTTGCAAAATTTGTTATGGTTAAAATTACAAAATAGCTCCAAAGGGTACCAAAGTGTTAATGGAGAATACCACAGGGTACCAAAGTGTCAAATTTCAAACTACAGGGTACCAAAGTGAAATAGGGTCAAACCACAGGGTACCAAAGTGTAATTTACCCTAAATTTTTAGATATGATATTTCTTATGTGTCTGTAATTGCATGCTTGTTAGTTAATTAGTTTGTTGTTTATATATCTGATTATAGGTGTCATGAGTCCAATGATAAAGTAACACGTAACTCGAGACTTGTCACATTTAAATTTGAAACGTAAGAGATATAACCACATTGAGTTGTTGGGACTTGGGACCAATGAATAAATTTTTGAAAAAGATATTGGAACAATATTGTAAAAAAAAAAAAGATAAAAAAGCTAGATTATAACCTACCTCAAAGATAAAATACCAAAATTATACTTTAGCGGGTCTGATTGGTTGTCCTGTTTCCTGTTTCCATTTTTATTGAAAACAGGAAATATGACTGAAAACGTGTTTTGCACAAATTTTTTAGAAATGTTTTTTGGTAATATTTCCTAAAACAGGCTGAAAACAAGAAACATCTAAAAGACGTTTTTAGTATTTTCAAAAACAAACTTGTGATATTTTGCAACTCTACACAAAAGTAAACTAATTAATCATGTTAATATCATCATTTAGTCATAATCAAACTTACAACCATAGAAAAAGTAGCATTATTCAAGTTAACATAATTTAAATATGAATGAAAACGATTTTTTTGACTTTATAAAATAAACATATTTCTTAAATATTGAAAATTTAGAAACAAAAATAGAATTTCAGAAATGAAAACAGAAAATAAAAATAAAAAACATTTTCTTAAACCAATCATGTACTAATTAACAATGCTATGAAGTTTCTCGAGCATTAAAAAAAAAGGCTATACAAATTAGTAAAACTTCATGTGAGATAGATTGCATTGAATTATGATTTATTTTAGCCAGTAAACTCCGCAGAACATATTTTCTAGAATCTCTCACAACATAGTTAACTCAAGTTTGAATCTTCATTTATTGTGTCTAGAATCAGATTATGTCTATTAGAGAAATAACTAAAAAAAAATAGATGTTTATTATTATTATTATTATTATTATTATTATTATTATTATTATTATTATTATTATTATTATTATTATTATTATTATTATAAATTATAAATCGGAAGTTTATGGAACTATAAATATTAAATATTAAATAAAAACAATAATTAATAGAAAAAACGAAACACCAAGGAACAAGAGACTCCACCATTAAACAAGCAAGCAACACAGTTCGCTTCGATCCATTGAAGCTTCCAAAAGGCTCTGTCGAAGGAGGAGGCCCCAACTGCGGCTACATAGAAGAAGAAGAAGTGGGGTCACGCAGACACTATCTAAGGAAAGCCATGGAATTGATGAAGAGATCGATGGCTTAAACCCCCAAAAGCCAAGCTTCCTGTTTTCTCCTAATCTCATTCATGGGTGAGTTTGAATTTCGATTACCAATCTTAAGCCCTAAGATATTCCAATGCGATGAAGATTCAGGGGACTTTGGAGTTCGAATTCTATGTGGGCGGTGTTGTTGTTTCGCTTTCGTCAGTAGAAATTTTAGTGTTATCGCGCATTCAATTTCCGTTGGGTAGTCACTTTAGTATCCAACTTGTGCCAAACTAATATCTGAAAATGTATCCAAGCTCATATCCTTTGCTTTTAGTCCAAGAGCTTCACTGCATTGGGTTTTCGGTAGCTTTATTTTTTTGAAAAAAGTTGACAATAGTTGCGGGAACTGGGGTTTGGTGGTTTTGTTGCGTGAAGTTATTTTAGAGTTGATTGACGGATCAATTTATCTCTCGCTAATGCTGTTCCAAAATTTGATGTTCGAAGTCAATGATTGGATACGTTTCTGCTTCCAGTCATTATGTGAACATTTGGTTTGGTGTTTCAGATGTAATTGTAGCTCGACTATGAGACTCTGACAAGTTGCACCTGAGAATGGCTGATGCAGCAGGCTTAGCTGAGGCAGCTGGATCAAGATTTAGCTCACTGGAGCTAATTGGACAGGGATCATTTGGGGACGTTTATAAAGGGTAGGTATTGATTTTTGGACTACTACTGCCGTTGGAAAATGAAGCCCTAGGCCTTTTCACATTGAGTTCAAAGGAACACTTCTAAATGCACCTTGCTTAATCAGTTAATTTGTGAATAGTTCTTTACTTTTTCAATCTTGCCACTTTTTCTGGTGCAATATTTTGGGTTTTTATTAAGTTCTGCTGATGCAACACGTATAACATTAATTGACCAGTGTCTGTTCTGCTTCTTGATTCCTAGTTTTGACAAGGAGCTCAACAAAGAAGTTGCAATCAAAGTGATTGATTTGGAAGAATCGTAAGATAATTCTCAATACTCTTTGTCTTACTACTATTGTGGTGCCCATTACTTCATTTAAATATTCCAGCACAATGTTCCGCACAAGTGCCCATTGTCATGCTATATATGAACCTGTTTTGTTATCATGGACACCTGAAAATGCTTTGACAGAGTCTTTCCTTCGATTATCACACATTGTGTGCCTCAGATTTATGTGTCAAAAACTGAGAGGTGCACTGGAAAACAATTTAGGTTCTCGTTGTATTCCCTGGATATGCTCTTTTTTCTTTTTCTTGTTTTACTTGGAGGGATAAATCCATATTTTTTCCGTTTTAAGTTAACCTGTTTGATTTTGGCTTAGTCTTTAACATTTAGCTGTCTTGGTCAGCTAGGGAAACTGAAAGGAGTAAGTTTTTTGGCAACCCAAAAGAAGTGGTTGAACTAATATCCATATAAGAGAAACTTCTTGCACTCTGTAGGATTTTCAGAATATGCTTAGAGATAAAACTGCAGTAACCTTTAGAGTCTGTTGCTCAATAGAAAAGCATCTAATGTCTACATGTCATAGTTATTCTCAACTGGTGAGAATCGAAATCTATTTTCCCGGTGAATAATTGGCTTCCCTATTGGAGGTGCCACAGTGCGTGCAGTTACAATTTTGTAGATACTTCCATATCCATTAGCTTATTCTTCTTTTATAGAAGGCTGAACATTGTTATTGCAACTCAGAAGGTTTCTGACTTATGATATATTTTTGATGCATTTCACATCGTTGGAAAGGGTTTTTATGCATAATAGATCGAGTGGGCCTCTTGAAGTTGAAGAATTTTCCTGTGTAGACTGTTGTGGTTCCCATGTATTTCATTGTTTTGCCACGTTGCACTCAGAAATTTTATCTCCGTTTTTGCTCAGTTACTTTATTATAACCCTTTTCATTTCCTTGTGCAGAGAGGATGAAATTGAAGACATTCAGAAGGTATAATATGACATATTACTTGTAAATCACTTTTGTCATGCCTAAATGATTAATCATTCTATCAATTTGATCATTGGCAGGAAATTTCTGTTCTACAACAATGTCGATCTCCTTATATTACCGAGTATTATGGTTCCTATCTCAATCAAACAAAACTTTGGATAATAATGGAATACATGGCTGGCGGCTCTGTTGCTGACCTTGTAGGTTACTTCTGTTTACTCAATTTTGTATGTTTGGCAAAAGGAACTTGAACTGCTTCTTTTTAAATGTTTACTTGAAATACAGTTGCTGACTAGAGAAAATGATTACACGTTATTATGTATGTATAAATATTGAAAATATCACTTGCAAGGTTTGCTCCTAGGAGTTGCTAAAGAGGTCCTGAGTTAAAAGCTCCTAGGAGTGGGTAAGGGGGAGGTATTTCTTCTACCTGCCCTTTGTGGAGCCACTGATGGACCAAAGTAAAATTACTTTGAGAAACTGATTTTTCATATTTGAATGAAGAATAAACGATTGATTGCTGTCATTGGTGTAATTCATTTACCTATGGTATGACTTTCCAATATACCATGACCTTGCACAATTTCAACAAGAAGACAGTTTTTTCGGTTTCTATTGGTTTAGTTTTTCTGGCTTCATTTCATTTTATATACAAACTGTTCTTTCTATTGTTCCTTAAAACTCATTTATTTTCTTTATTTGTTGTTATTTATGAAATATTTTTCCCCTTCTTTGTACTCCTCTACTTTTTCTTTTCAAACTCTATATTTTATATGGTCTTTTTTAATTCTCCATTATATTGATCAATTATTTTTATTATGCGTAACTTTCTATATGGCAATACAGTTTGGTATGTGCTTCTCTGTGGAGCTAATTTTTCTTTTCTTTTGTAGCTCCAATCAGGTCCTCCACTTGATGAAATGTCAATTGCTTGCATTCTACGTGACTTGTTGCATGCAATCGATTACTTACACAGTGAAGGAAAAATTCATAGAGACATTAAAGGTATCCTTCCCCTTACTTTTTCTGTGCTTTACAATTGCATTTTGCCCTTTGACATGTAATCTTATAACATGGACTTCACTTCTTTTTGTTTACATTTAGCTTTATAATTGACAACATTTACTTATAAATTTTGCAGCTGCAAACATTTTATTGTCTGAGAATGGTGATGTGAAGGTAGATATTTAATTCTGATAGATGTTAAATGTATCTAATTTATTCAATTATGACTCTTTGGATTGAGGATAGAGTAGTTGAAAAATGGCACAGGCACTCCTGATTATTTGAGATTGGGACCTTCATGCCTTTGCATATGATTTTCTGTGAAACTTGTGACTGTCACAGGTTGCAGATTTTGGTGTTTCTGCTCAGTTAACGAGGACTATATCAAGGAGAAAGGTAACCATACTTTTTATTTTCTTAAAAATATTACATTAAGGTTGAATGCAGATGGTTTATTGACATAATTTAATTTTTTCTTTACATTTAGCTTAAACTGACATCTATTCTTTCATGGTTTGTTTTACCACTCGTAACTTCTTTTCTAGATGTTTTCCCCTTTTCATATAGATAACCAAATTACTTTGTAGATTGTAAGGTTGAAAGAAAAATAACGAGGCTGTACATTGTGTCTTGATGTAATATTGGGCAAAGTGGATTTTGAAGTGCTGTTTTGCCATTTAAAGCTCTTTTCTTTTCTGTCATTACCATCATTCTTTTTTGTAGTTCTTTTTTTTATTTAAGAAAATCTATTGGGATTGCGCATTATTATTCTTCACCCTTTGCTGGAGTGTGCTAATTCTTTGAAAACAACAGACATTTGTAGGAACACCATTTTGGATGGCACCAGAGGTTATCCAAAACTCAGAAGGATATAATGAGAAGGTCATCCTATAGTTATTTTACAAGTCTTTTAAATTGTCTATTTATGATCATCCTTTTGCTCTGTTTTACTTAACTTTTGTTCTTCTTAGACCACTAAAATAATCATCAGGTATTCTGTTTATGCAGGCAGATATCTGGTCTTTGGGGATCACCGCAATTGAAATGGCAAAAGGGGAGCCTCCACTCGCTGATCTTCACCCAATGAGAGTGCTTTTTATCATACCCCGAGAGAACCCACCGCAGGTTGTTTTCTGCTATATTTGACTCATTGATTTTTCACGTTTCCAACTATTTTTTGTGTATGAAGCCTTCCAGATGATGTAATTTTCTCCCAGTTTTACAGTTGACTTTTGATTTTCATCTATGCAGCTAGATGAGCATTTTTCTCGTCCCATGAAGGAATTCGTTTCGCTGTGTTTAAAGAAGGTTCCTGCTGAGGCAAGGATCTATGGCCTCTGCATGCTATGGTTTCATTTTGCTTGTCTTAGTGGAATATTTGCAATCGAGATACAGTGCTGATAAAATGTTCTTTAGCTATAGAATTCTGTCTGAAATGTTTACTTGCTTCACTTTATGAATTGAGTGAGAAGCTAGAAAGCAATATTTATTTTTTCATAATTCATAATGTATATGCTTGTTTTCAGCATCTCATTTTTATTTATTTTGTTATTTTATTATTTTCATTGTTTTGGGGGCCTGGGTTGTAATCATGAGAAATATGTCAGGTTTGCATCCAAGTTAATAATAATGAGGATTATTGGTTGGTTTGATTGAATTTGTCCTATCAAATTATCTGACGAGTAGGCACTTTTTTTTCTTCCTTGAACTTTATCAGAACTGGTGAAGTTTTTTAACCCTTTTTAGTCACATCAATTTCAGAGGCCAAGTGCTAAGGAACTTCTCAAACACCGTTTTATTCGAAATCCAAGGAAAAGCCCAAAGCTCCTGGAGAGAATAAGGTGCAAATTATTGCTAATGATATTGCTATATATGTAATTGACTAAGGTTACATATTTATGGCTTTAAGTTTTTCTTTTTTTCTTTTTCTGCCTTTTCCTCTTTGTTTCTATTTCTTTGTTTTATATAAATCAGAACTTAAAAAGTAAAACTGAGATACGTCTGAATTAGCTGCTCATACTTTTTGGCATATACACATTTTAGCTTGTTTTCCATGACTAGAAAGTCCAAATTAAAAATCTTAATTCCCAGCTTGTGGTTAATTTCATGCTTTGTGGTTTCTCGATAGGGAACGTCCAAAGTACCAAATAAAGGAAGATCAAGCAACACCTAGAAATGGTCCTAGTGGGATAGGAGAAGGATCCGATACTATAAAGGTGGCGAGAGATACAAGAGGCGAAGAAACTCAAAGACCCAGGTAGGTTCTTCATGTTGATTTATTTTTTATTTATTGATTGATTTATCTATTTTGAAATATTCATCTTGGGTTCATGTATTTATTCCCCCGCCCCTTTTGATTTGCAGCGGTCATGGTAAAAGTGTAAAAAATGCTGGATGGGACTTCAGCATTGGTGGCTCACAGGGCACTGGGACCTTTCGTAGTGTTTCACGTCCGCCTCATAGTCCAGCAAATCCTGTTAACCAAAGAAAATCCTCAGAGAGTGGTTATCAAGGGGCATCTTCCTTCAGAAGTAGACTTACTGAATCTTCGGAAACTGCTTCTGGAAAAGATATCAGAGTTCCTTACCATGATGAGCACAAGGGCAATCACCTTGATGATGTAATTGACGAATACTATGTGTTTCCTGTTTATCTTTATAGGACAAGTTTACTAGTATACATATCTCGATGTTGGGGCCTCTTTGATAGTTTCTATAACATCTTATCAATAATTAATGCTGAATCCTGAACTCTGAACTCTGAACTGGTTAGGTATTAGATATCGTGAACACTGAACTAGTATACTTGTCTCATGTGTTCCTTTTGCTCATGTCAGACACAAACCCCAACTTAATGTCTGCAGTATAATCAATTAGTATGTTGACCAGGTCAATTATTATGCTTAAAGGTTCATTTGTTCATGATGGAAGATAAAAAAATCTTGAATGAATTAATTATATGTGCCATTTTAAACCTGGACATGATTTAATCTTTAGAGTTGTTCAACTTTCAGGATGAATTGTCTGGGAACGGAACTGGGACGGTTGTCATTCGATCTCCAAAAGGCTCACTTCCATTGTTGACTCGTGATCATAGCACCCAGGTAATGTTTGAGCTATGTATCAATAAGATACTGACTAGTTTTTATTTCTGTTCTATGCAATCACTTGACAAGAATTTTATATGCTATGTAGTCTAGCAGTTACTTTTCTTCTTTTGAAGACACTTCTACCAGTGGAAGTGGAACTATTGTTTTCCGTGGTCAGCATGATGATTCTGATTCACCACAGACGGCAAGATCCAGGCTGGGACTTCAGGAGAGAACATCAAATGCCTCACTGGAGGATAGTGCTGCAAATCTTGCAGAGGTTCTATTTCTGTCTTATAGACATTGGATTCATTGTGTTAATCAATGAAGAGCGAAATGGGCCTTTTTCTAGGCTTAATAAATATAATTTACCCATACATTTCGTGTGTTTCCTTGGCCTCTTAAATCACTTATTAAGAACATCTGTCTGAATTATCTACTTTCATCTATTTGTTTATTATGTGAATCCCACGTTTATGATTGCTTGAGATGATTGCTATTGCTTATCCTTGACTCCATCTTTTTAATTATTGTCTTCCCAGGCAAAAGCTGCTATGCAGGGAGGACGGAAAGGGAATTCTCGAGAAAGATTTGCAATGGGAAAGATCAATGATTTGCAGGAAAGCAGGAGAGACCAAATGACAGGCAGTTCTGATTCTCCCAGGTACGTCTTTTCTAAAAATCCATATGGTGGTAGTTCTACTGCTGAAATAAAGGATGTTATTATAAAAAAATTTGTCTCAGATCATCTCGCGAGTATACTGATGCACAAAAGGGAGTTTCAAGATTGCGCCATGCTAGTGATGATGAAGAAAGCGCCAAAATAATGTCAACCTCTGTACCGCTATCAAATTTGCTTATTCCTTCAGTAAAAGAGGTGAACCCAAACACAAATTTTAGGATATATAATCAGTGTAGTGGAGCTTAAAAGCATACTAATGACTTCATATTCTCTTATACTGATGCTCAGTAAAATCAAAGCTAAAACTAAATAACAGACTAGAACTGTGCATAGGTTTTTACTTGGGATTTGTGTGTGTGGGTGGGTGTTTTGTGGGCGTCAGGGGGTTGTGTTTCTTGTAAATTCTTTGCCAAAACTTTTCCAGTAAGGCTTGAGTATAAATGGTGGATGTTTGGTGTCCTGCATTAAGATTAAATATGTTGGCAGCTTTTGTATGCTTTAGATACTAGTAGATATCATAAATTTGATCTGTTTAGTCTCTTGAACATATTGGTGTGTTCATTATGCAGGCTGTAGCTGATGATCCAGACGGGTCAATTGTACAAGAAGTTATCTATTCACTTGTAAACATGGAGCGGGCAAAGCCTAAATCTAGCGATTTCCTTGTCAGAAAGTTGCTTCAGCAGTTGGCAAGGTTTGCATTCTGCCACCATTCAGCATATAAACCTGTAAACGGAGGAGGGCCTGTTTGATTCCTTTTCGTAAAAATAGTTTTCTATTTTTTTTTAAAAAAAAACTGAAAAACTTGTTTGATGACAATATTTTTTTTGTCTTAAAATTCAAAACGTTAAATATTTTTTTTAGAACTTAAAAAATAGAAAACTACTCAGATATGTTCTGAACTCTCAAAATGATTTTAAAAAGTTATTTTAAGAGATGTGAATCAAACAGGCCCTTAATTACTTTTCTTGCAATACTTGCTAGCCCTGCTTCCCTTACCGCAACAAAAAATAAAATAAATTGTGCAGTTCAAAGGAATCTTCATTGAAGGACCTCCAGGAGTTGGCAGGCCAAATATTCAATAATTCAGCTTCAGAGGAAACTCGAAATGCAGGTGCGGCATCTGATGATAGGAAGAGACAGCCAAACAAGGGCCTCCATTCACATAGCAACTTAAGCCCACTCGCAAGATTTCTTCTCTCAAGGTATCCAGAATTTTCTATTTGACCTCTTTATCTACTTTTTATTAAAAGTAATGCTGTATTCGAGAAATTCTTTGCTAAACCAAGTAAATCATGAATAAATATGTAAATATGCTTGAGGTGACTCTAATTGAGAAACATGCTTGCGAGGCTTACATATTTAGTCAAGTTAATCTACTTATCTTTTGGAGTAAATTAACAACTCAGTCCCTGGAAAATTATCAAGCTGACAACTCGGTCCCTGAAAAATTGAAACACAGAGTTTAGTCCCTGAAACTGAAAGATCTTAATCCTTGAGAGATCCAAACGAAATACTCTTTAGTCTCTGAAAGAACTAAACGGTATACTCTTTAGTCCATAAAAAGGATAAAAAATATACCGCCTAGATCTTGAAGGGACTAAACTATGTATTTTAATCTTTTAGAGACTGAGTTATTAGTTTACTTTATCTTTTTGTAAATCAATCTGTCTAGATTTTAATTTTTAATTTTTTTTGGCAAATTAATGATTTCTCCTATGAAAGATGAAAAATGTCTTTTAGTCCTTGAGAGATGAAATTATACTATAGTTCTATTTGATCCTTTCGTTAAATACATCGATTGAGATTTTATAACAAATTTGATATAATTTTACATTTTTTTTAAGATTACAACAAATGGTTGAGACTTCGGGTTAAAAATATCATATTTGTTCTTAAATTTGAATTTTGTGATTGGGTCTTTCAGTGATTAAATCTTGTAATATTTTTTAGGGCTAAATTAAGATATTTATCATTGTTTCAAGACCAAATATTGATTTTGCTTTTAACTTTTTTTCATAGTACACTTGTACTCAAGACTAATGGTTTCATATTTGTTCTTAAATTTGAATTTTGTGATTGCGTCTTTCAGTGATAAAATCTGGTTTTGTATCACAGATGGCAAGGTCAAGTTTCTCGGGATTTAAATCCAGCTTAAGAGGAGGAGCTTTTGTGGTGGGGTTATTCTATTTATGATTTTGTTTTTTGATTAAATGTACATAGATCATTGTATGAAATTGTTATTAGTTTTCTGTTATTATTATCATTGTTATTATTGTTGTTGTTATTATTATTATTATATTTGTTTTTCTTCATTTTTGTTTTATAGTGACAACAACGCTGTATAATTAGGGGTTTGTCGAGTTACATGAAAATTGTAGCATACAACATTGATTGGAATTTATTGTACTAAGAGTTTTCTTTGCATTGTGAAATTTGAGACTGCAAAAAAAATACAAGCACAATCTATAATTGAAGGGATTTTTTATGATTTTTTTTTTCATCCACAATGAGCTTTTGTTTCAAACATAGTAGTTGCTATTATATTATGCCTCAGAGTAAACAACTGGTTTTTCCTTGCTAATTGAGAAAAATGGTCTTGGGAGGTGGATCTCCTTATTTTGTTTTCATTATAATTTTCTTAGTATTATGATGTATGTTAGGTAGTTCATAATGATTTATAGAGTATCCTTCCCTCAAATTTAAAGTTATTAAACACAGTAGTTCAGAAACTGTTTTTTACTTCCTTAAAGTCCTTTGATTAACAAATTAATTTTCATTATTAATAAAATTAACCTTAGAACCATGATGACTTAAAACTTAGGTAACCAAAATGATATTTTTTATACCAATATTTACTTTTAACTTAAAGAAATATTTTTGACTAGGATGTACACAGGTCGGGTTGGGTTTTTGGTGGACCCGAGACTCGGCCAGGTCCAGTCGGGTCACTTTTTTTTTTTCAAAATTTTTATTTCTTTATTTGAACTATTTATGTTATTTGTTTTTTTTATGTGTATATATTGATAAAATAATTAATTTAATGATGTTTTCATTAATAAACATTTAATTTGAATTATTTGTTAAAAAATATTGGTTTAATTAGTATATATTTATGACTTTATGTACTTTTTTCATATACAATTGACAAAAATAGTAATACATATGTATTTTCATAAAAAAAAATATTTAGTAGTAGAAAATATAAATTTTAAAAAATTGCGTATATCCTGAGTCGGGCCGGGTCTAGAAACATTAGACCCGAACCCGGCACGAACACCTCGGGCCAGGCCAGATTTTAAACACTCCTAATTTTGACAAACTATATGAGAGTAGTATTTTTACGTTAGTCTTCAAGTGAATTCCAACGAAAGCCACAAGATTGGTCCTGCAAAAGACACTTCAATATTCAAGTTAGACTAAAACAATCAGAGTAGAGTTTGAAAGAGAAAGAGTACCATCATAGGTTAATGGGGAGATATCTATAGGTGAAGCGATCTCATGTGACACAACAGGCTGTCGAAACTCCAAGAATGACGAACCCCAAAATTTCGGAGTTAGTTGGCGGATGTTGAGCCTACCAATGATCATAACGATGAGGCCGAGATATTGGGGGTTTAGGTCCTTGGAATCTCGGGGATGTGGGACGCAAGGACTCGCGATTGTTAACCCAGCTGAGTGTGGCGAGCGGTCACTTGGGTAGTTCAAGACTGACAGCGACTGCCTCAAACGAAAGCGATCAATCATATATGTATATATCACTAGTCCTTCCTTTAATAGAGAATGGATGACGTCAAAAAGCATGGCCAGATTGCTAGATATGTGTAATTGTGTATTTTTTTATTTTTTTTAACTTGAAAAATTTGTGTATATTTTTCAGAATAAATGAGAAGATTACAATTTTAGCATATTAAAAAGTAATAATTATATTTATTATTTAGTATTATTTTTTAATGTTTAGAATATGATAATATTTAATTCTCAAAAAGTTAAGAAAAGTTTTAGTTAGAAAAGTATTAACTCGATTATCTACTTCCCAAAATGATGATCAACAAATATTGTTGTTCAGTCTTCATTTTAAAATCAAATGAAAGTGAAAGTGTAACAAAAAGTAGTTAAATAAAAAAAAACATTAATAAATTGTAAGCTTTATAAAAAGGTAACTAAGAATTTATATGATTGGCAAGAAAAAGGTCAAATTCTCATATTAATTCTAAAAGTATGGGGTAAATTTTAATTAGTTCCAAATGTTTTATTTGTTTCATTGTGATCTTACATGTTTTTATGATTTTTAATTTTTGGTCTCAAACTATCGAATGTGGTCATATTTATCTCCTTTCTCATTTCATAGTAAAAACAAGTAAAGTTGGTTATATTTATCTCCTCAAGTTCAAAAGCGACAAGTTCAAAACTATTTGTTACTTTTGAATAGTTCCTTTTATGCCTAATTAGAACTGTCGGCCAACAAGGTCAAATTGCACCTTGAAAGTATAAAATATCTTACTAAAAGTGAAAAATAATGAAAGATGAATATTTTATAATTCTCATGTGTAATTTGACCTCGTTTGTTGACATTTTCAACTGAACATAGAAAGAACTTCTCCAAGTAACACATAGTTCTGAATTGTTGCATTTAGACTTGAAATGACACTATGAGAGAAACATAACTTCACTTATTTTACTGTAAAATGGGATAATCACATTTAGATTTAGTAATAATTTGGGATCAAAAGTAAAAAATTATATCAACATGTATAATCAACTAAAGCCTAAGACTCTGTTTGATTTTGATTATAGTCAAATTTAATCTAATTATAATCACATAATCTCGTTTGTTTACAGATTATTCAAAAATTAATTATTTTCAACACTCAATTACTATTATACTCATATAAACATACATATAATGTTGGGACTACAAGAGAAAATAAGAAAAAAGTAGACAAGAAATAAAAATATTAGTAAAGACGGACTGCGTGGTATTTGGCCGAGGCACGGATATCTCGCTTTCTTTAAAGTAATTCACGCCCTCCACGGGTAGAAACTTTGTCTATAACCCCGGTGTAGTGGTACACGGACGCGTCACCCCTAGGATACAACGGCCAAATACTCGCCTTTTTGAGTCTACAACTTCTACACAAAGAAGTAGACAGGACTCTACTCCCACACTTTTTNTGAATAATCAAAATATACTACTCAGTTCTTGAATTATTACAATAGTCAACGATTTGGTTCCTGGGTCAAATTCAGGGACCAAAAGGTACAAATTTAGGGACCAAATAGTATAAATTTAATACAAATTTAGGGACTAAAAAGTATAAAGTTAATTCAAATTTACTGATCAAATAGTATTTAATTTATTATAAAATTAGGGACCAAAAAGTATAAATTAGTTCAAATTTAGGGATCAAATAGTATTAATTTAGTACAAATTCAGGGACCAAAAAATATAAAATTAGTTCAAATTTAAGGACCAAATTGTCACTAGGGACCAAATAAATGATAATTGAAATATTTTAGGGATCAAATCATGTATTTTGATTATTTAAAGACTGATTAGTTGATTATGTATAAATTCAGGGACCAATTAGTATTTTCTTTAACACAAGAAAAGAAAAAATAATTCATCACTATTTTGGGACAACTCGATACATTTCTAACTTTTATTTTGTTCATTATGGACTAATGCGTATACTCAAAAAAAATTATTAGATACCAAAATTATATTTCTTGTCTAAAAAATCTATTTTGGCAAAATTGGATAAAGCATAATCATAATATGTAGATGGGACAATGACCATTATTTTAACCCAATGATCAAACTTTTTTAGCTACTGATTTGTTGAGTTGATACAAAATAAACACCAAATTTGTTGTTTCTTTAATAATTGATTATTTCAAATCCCAATGCAAAAAATCATAAAGAAAAACATAAATAAATTTTGATTTTTTCAACTTTTTCTTCTATTTTTACGCCTATACAATTTATCAATTTTCATACACAATTTACCAATCACAATCATTATATACTTATTTAAATAACTTCACACCTAAAAGTTATCCTTTACCAACTATTACCCAAACAACATTTTAACCAATAATCTAGTTTTAAAATGGGATAATCACATTTAGATTTAGTAATAATTTGGGATCAAAAGTAAAAAATTATATCAACATGTATAATCAACTAAAGCCTAAGACTCTGTTTGATTTTGATTATAGTCAAATTTAATCTAATTATAATCACATAATCTCGNCCAAACAACATTTTAACCAATAATCTAATTTGATGAGATTATCAAATTCTAATAGAGCTTAAAACAAATGTGAGTATTTGTCCCTAGTGAAAAGAAATTGAGAATTTTGAGTAAACTACTAAATTGGTCCCTGGATTATTGGCTCGTTGACAGATTGGTCCCCGAATTTAGGAAATTGACAAATAGGTCCCCGAATTTTTCTAACGGAGTAACGGGTCAAATAGGTCCCCGAATTTTTCTAACGTTAGTCAAATAGGTCCCCGAATAACATGCACAGAAGGACCTATTTGACAAACGTTAGAAAAATTTGGGGACCTATTTGACTCGTTAGAAAAATTCGGGGACCTATTTGTCAATTTCCTAAATTCGGGAACCAATCTGTCAACGAGTCAATAATCCAGGGACCAATTTAGTAGTTTACTCTGAGAATTTTATATGACTAGGCCTAGGCCGTGAGGCAAAGTTGTTTTGGGAAAGGCCATTGGGAGAGAAAGTAATGGCTTTGGGGCGTTGGTTGAGGCGGCTAACGTTTCCCGTGAGTGTTGTTCCTCGCTTGCCCGCCCTTTCCCGTCGTCTTCTTCCTTCGTTCGCTAATCTCTGCTCTTCGTCTCCTTCATTTCTTTCAAGCTTCAAGGTCTCGCAACCATGGCTACCCGACCTCAATGCTCACAGTATTTCAACATCTTCTTCTGCGAAGGCTCTACTACACCAATCTTTTGCTACCCCTTATCTTTCGGTGCTCATTCATTGCCCTCAAGATGTCGCAGTAAGCTTGATTCTTTCTTGTACTGCTTTCTTATTTGTTTCTGATGAACTATTAGTGTTGGAGTTGTTTGTTGTATTTTCTGTTTGATGTATCAACACGTGCCCAAATGTTAATGGGTAAGAAAAGTCAGTTAGATAGTTGCAAGTTAGTTGTTTCAGATAGCATTACATGTGCCCGTGTCTAAGTGTAATGTCCAATTAACTTGTATAAATACTGGTTCTCTTATTTTCGGCCTGATATATATACTGGTAATACATCAGATAGTTCTCTTTTCTACTTGTTTCCTTAGCTCATGACAGTTTCCCAGGAGAAATGTACAACCTAAGTTGTTCAATGGTTTTTTTTAGTTTAGTAATACTAAGTTCAGAATTTATAACTTACCCATGGTGTCAAATAACTCTTAATTTGTTCCCTTTTATGGGTTCTGTGAATGATTTATGAATCATAAAATTGTAGCCATGTTGTATCGGATACATATTCTACACTTACAGAAAAAAATACAATACTAATAATGTAAATCGTCCTATTGTATTCTCATATATTGAGGTTGCCCATTATGAAAACATTAACAAATTCCGTTCAAATATTTTAGCTCAGTAGCTGAAAATCCTCAAAACTTTAAGTCACCGAAATAAGTGGTTGATTCCTTCATGAGTTATGAGTTCTTAATGATGTTTGATATGGAGCAAATGTTTAAGGTTTTTATGATTGTTAGCCACTTATTTAACTGCCACCAAACTATTGGAAGAAATATCCTGTAGGCTAAAATGAAGATTCTTAGTGCAATACACTGTACTGAAATGTCATTGATGACTAGTCTTAGGTGGGTGGACATATAAGCTGTACCGCATTTTTTTATGTAGTTGGAACTGTTGAAGTTGTTTTGTAGGAACAATGATAAACTACACTGCTATATTAAATCTGTTTGAATTCAACTAACTTTGGAAAATGCTTGACCTGTATTCCTCTTTTTGTTTACAAGGATGTGTTTGCAGATGCTCTTTTATGCTTTGGTGCAAATTCTGCTAGTATGGATGAGGATAGTGCCTGTGTAAATAGTGATGAGGTAGGGTGTTGCCAAATTAATTACAATTGGTCATTTCCTTCTTCGTTTCCCTCTGGTTTCTTATCAGATTCATTTGCTTTATGTAATTGAAAACCAATGCTCTTTAACTATTTAATGATTGAGAAAATAACTGTTATATTGTACTTATATGTGATTATGGAAAAGGTATTTGCAGTTGAAAATTGAAATTAGGCCAATGATTGCAAGAAATGAAGTGGAAAATGGAATATAATTAATTTAGCATGTTTAGGTTGTCTAGCCATTTCTTTCTGGTTTTCTATCCACAGATGAATTTCATAAGAAAAAAATATTAATTGAGCAGTGAGGGTGATACGCACTCGGATCCTTCACCCAAACTGATACAACTCCAACGACCCCTAACCCCACTAATCCCACCAAAAGAGGGCCAAGAAAAAGGATGACAAAATTAAAAAAGAGTGAGGGGGAGGAAGTTACTACCCCACTAACAGCATCACTACTACATTTTCTCCTGTTAGTTCCTTGATTGTAGTTTGAGACAGTTATTTCCAGTCATGCCATTTTTTTTATTTAATTAATGTTATTTTCTGTTTTCTAGAGGGTGAGCCTTGGGCCTTGGGGCAACGGTAAGGTTGCCTCTTGGTGACCAGGAGGTCATGGGTTCAAATCTTGGAAACAACCTCTCTGCAAAGCAGGGGTAAGGCTGCGTACATGTTGACCCTCCCCAGACCCCACCTAGTGGGAGCCTCGAGCACTGGGCCGCCCTTTTTTATTAGAAAAATATACTGAGATTATTCTCCCTATTTCCAAATGTTCCAGGTTCTGCACTTGTGGGTCCAAGTATTAAGATTCTTATAATTGTGACTTCTATTTATCTCTTCAATTTGAAGAGATATTCTCTAGATCCTGGAGATTATTTCTGTGATTCTGTTTTTATCTCTCTCTCTACATTTCCTTAAATATCATAACTACCATGGGTTCTTAGCACAAACCAAAACCCAAACCATTGCTGACTTACTCCAGGAAGAAGGGCCCATCAATGAAGGAGCAGTCCAGCTTGTTATCTATGGGGCTGTTAGGCATCTCTGAAGACTGTTTTTATTTTAATTTTTTATTTCATTCTTTATTAATGTTCGTGCTTCCCTACAATTTGCACCATGCACCCACTAACACTCTACATTTAAATCACGGGATAATCTAACATGCAACTTGTGGCATGCATGCAATGGGTGAGGTGGCATAATTATAGTCATTGATGTGATCCTCATCCAATGGTGTTTAGCAACCTGTTGAAGAAGTAAACTTCATATTTTTGAGAAATTAAAGTTTGACCCATCAAACTTTGTGAAATTATAATATTGTCCAAAATATAAAATAAAATAATATTTTTATTTTAAAGAATTGTAATTAAGAAATAAATAATTATTTTTAAGTAAGAATTTATTCATAAAAGCATCTTAAAAAAATTAAAAACTTAGAATTCTTGCAAGGTTTGGGGGCTAAAATTTAATTCTCGCGTTTCTCCGCACTTTTTTTTGCACTGTTTCTCGGCGTGAGTGACTTCGGGTATGCTTTTTAGTTTAACCTTAGTCTAGAATCTGAATATCAAAAATTTGGGATAAAAGACATAAATATACATAATACATAATAGGGTAAATTGCAATTTGGTACCCTGTGGTTAGGGGCGGTTCCCCTTTGGTACCCTGAAAGAAAAATTTTTGCATTGTGGTACCCCGTGGTTTGCTCCGTTAGCGATTTGGTCCCCTGAGGTTTTTTTCTGTTAGGATTTAACGGCAAATGTACGTTAAAATGTCAAAAATCTCCCAAAAAGTCTTCTCTTATGCGTTTAAGTCCTTTTCCTTTACTAAAAGGGATCAAAACATAAAGAATTAATTATAAAAGGGTCTTTAGAATTCTAATATTATAGATTTTTCTCCTTTTCATAAGATTTCTTTTGAATAGGTCCTGATTTAATTACACTTTAATCCCTATATTCAACTACAATTTTCATTCAAGTACACTACAAACAAATCAAAACCCCCAAATTTTTCCAAAATCAAGACCCACAAATCAAAATCCTTCTAACAAAATCAACATCATCAACAACCAATTTCTTCGTACCCTAAGGAATCAAAATTCAAAATTAAGGAATTCAATTTCTTCCTTAAATTTTTAAAATTTGGCATAATTGGTCCGAATTTGAAACAATTTTCCCAAAAAAAAATAAATAAAAAGAACCCACCCAAATCGACTGTTCTTCTTCTCCAATCACAGAATCGTTCTTCTTCTCCTTCTTCCCTCACTACCGTGGGATAGATCCTCAAATCAAGTTCAATGGCGTTCATAACCTCTTCGACGGCGACTCCGACGTCGGATTGAAGCGATTCAGGTCCCTCGCCATTTTGTTTCTCCGGTCGAGATCGCGCTACAACGCCGCCGAGAGGGAATCTGATCATGGCGGCGCAACGGCCAAGCATTCCGCCGGTCTGAGCAGGAGTAGGTCGGCGAGGTGGTTTTTGTCGATGTTCAAGCCACCGAAGAGCAATCGGAAGGGAGGAGCAGAACAGGATTCTGAGTGCGCGATGGTTGAGGATGAGAGCGGAAGCGTAAATAGAAAGTCGGCGATGATGATGAAGTCAAGGTCGGTGGCGGATTCCGGTGGCGGCGTCAGAGAATTGAGAGGGACGAAGAAGTGGAAGGGATGGTATCGAAGAAGGAGAGCCAATTTGCGTGGGTTTTTGGTCAAAATTATTTTAAATTTTAATTTATTCATTTTTTCTTACATTTTAGTCCTATTATAAAAAGAAAGGACCTTAATTCAAAAAATAAAACTTTTGGAGAATGTAAACCAATTTTTTCTTTAGGTTAATGAAAAAATTGGATGGAAATTAAAGAGGGACTAGCAGTGAAATTTGTTGGAAAATTGAGGGATCAAAATAAAAGTTTATTTTTTTCTTTTTTTCAACGGAAAAATGGACAAAAAACTTTCGAGGGACCAATTATGCCAAATTTTGAAAAATTGAGGAAGAAATTGAATTCCTTAGTTTTGAATTTTGATTCCTTAGGGTATGAAGAAATTGGTTGTTGATGATGTTGATTTTGTTGTTGAGAGGGTTTTTGATTTGTGGGGCTTGATTTTGGAAAAATTTGGGGGTTTTGATTTGTTTGTAGTGTACTTGAATGAAAATTGTAGTTGAATATAGGGATTTTTTGATAAATCATAGATGCTCATTTGTCTTTTGAGGTTCTAAGGACTATTTTGATAAAGATCATAAACTTTTGGGATTAAAGTGTAATTAAATCAGGACCTATTCAAAAGAAATCTTATGAAAAGGAGAAAAATCTATAATATTAGAATTCTAAAGACCCTTTTATAATTAATTCTTTATGTTTTGATCCCTTTTAGTAAAGGAAAAGGACTTAAACGCATAAGAGAAAACTTTTTGGGAGATTTTTGACATTTTAACGTACATTTGCCGTTAAATCCTAACAGAAAAAAACCTCAGGGGACCAAATCGCTAACGGAGCAAACCACGGGGTACCACAATGCAAAAATTTTTCTTTCAGGGTACCAAAGGGGAACCGCCCCTAACCACAGGGTACCAAATTGCAATTTACCCTACATAATATTTTAAAAACCTATTATTCAGGTCATGCCTCCATGTGTCATAATCTTATTGGCTCAAAAGCTATTGCATCCCATGCCCCGAAAACAAACTTTGCACCATAGTCTAACTTTTAAATCATGGTGATACAACCAAGCCAAGAACAACAGAAAAATAAACCACAAGTGAAAGGATCTCACACTTGGAAATAACTGAAATCTGATATATTCATTCCATGTCATTACAATAATGATTAGGAGTATATATAACAGTACTCCTACACAAGTTTACAATGCTTAGTCACCATAATACGTGGCAACAGTAGGAACATAGGAAACATGCAAACTTATCCTAATTACCTATAATGCATAACTGTCTTACATATAACTGTATCCTAAACTGAAATGAAACATATCTGTCCTACTTTCTATATAAAGAATACACGTGGATCATAATATGTAGTCTTTAGACAACAATAACTGTAAAAGATGAGAAGAAACTGATTGATCTTCTTTTGGGCCTTCTGCTGTACCATGTTTGGGCTTCTTCCTCCTAGAATATGTCAGCCAAGGCCTTGCATCTCTCTTGGAAGTGGCTGGTATCGTATCATTACTCCCCCCTTGGAAAGTGGACTTGTCCTCAAGGCCAAATGCAGGAAATTGGGCAGCCAATAAATCATAGTCTTCCCAACTGGCCTCTTCCTTAGGACGATGACACCATTGCACCAATAACTCAAGAGTGTTCTTTCCTCCATAAGTGACCCAACGGGATGATAAAATCTGACTTGGTTGGAGAGTAAGTTCCCAATCTTCAGAAATGGGTAAGGACTGGACAAAATCAGCAGCAGAAACCTGTCCGTGTACTTTCCGAAGCAAAGATACATGGAAAATTGGATGCACATGACTACCAGCAGGGAGTTCCAACTCATAAGCTACTGCCCCAATACGACGTACAATTTGATAAGGACCAAAAAAGCGAGGTGACAGCTTCGCATACCTTCGCCTGGCAAGGGATCTTTGGCGATAGGGCTGGAGACGAAGATAAACCCATTCGCCAACCTGAAAAGACACATCCCGACGGTGTAAATCTGCTTGAGACCGCATCCTAACTTGAGCCTTGAGAAGATTGTCCTTAATAATCTCAATCATAGCGTCACGTTGCAACAATACCTCCTCCAAGTCAGCAATCTGGGTCTCACCTTTAACAAAAGGATGAAAAGAGGGGTGGTCTCGACCATAAAGAATGGAAAATGGTGTTGACCCTGTTGAAGAGTGAAACCCAGTGTTATAAGAGTATTCTGCCCAACACAAATACTGACTCCAAGAACGGGGCTGCTCGTGGGCATAACAACGGAGATAATCTTCGAGGCAGCGATTGAGTACTTCGGTTTGGCCGTCAGTTTGAGGATGATATGCTGTACTCATTCGGAGTCGAGTATGACTCATTCGAAAGAGCTCTTGCCAAAAAGAACTTAAGAAAAGAGGATCCCGATCTGACACAATTGTCTTAGGGAAGCCATGGAGGCGTACTACTTCTTTGCAGAAGAGAAGCGCCATCGATTTGGCAGTGTATGGATGAGTCAATGGAATGAAATGAGCAAACTTGCTAAGCCGATCCACTACTACAAGAATAGTATCAAAGGATTGAGATTTTGGCAAACCCACAATGAAATACATGGAGATATCCTCCCAAACACGTTGGGGAATTGGAAGAGGTTGAAGCAATCCTGCTGGTGCTAAAGTCTGATATTTGACTTGTTGACATGTAAGGCACTGTTGCACAAACAATTTGACATCTTTCTTCATGTTAGGCCAAAAGGATGTAGAGGAGAGACGCTTGAGTGTCTTGAGGAACCCTCCATGCCCCCCACTAAGAGAAAGATGGGCTTCCTCTAATAATTTCTGCTTAATGGAACCACTATTAGGGATGACCAGCTTGTCTTTATAGAAGAGTTTCTCACCAGCAATGGAAAAAGGTGGTGATGAAGTTGGATCATTCTGTAAAGTGTCAAGCAAGTTCTTGGTGTAGGGATCTTGTTGTAAGGCTTCATTGAACTCCAAAAAGTCAAGGGGAACATGCATGAGAAGTGTAAGAAGTTCAGCATGGAAGGGATGACGCGAAAGTGCATCGGCGCCTTGATTTTCATGTCCAGGTTGATGAGTGATTGAAAAATCATATGGTAATAATTTCCTGAGTAGGCGTTGCTGATGGGGAGTGCTAATCCGTTGATGCAACAGATATTTCAAACTGCAATGGTCAGTGCGCACAAAAAACTTTCTGCTTACCAAATAATGATGCCAGTGTTGGATAGATAGAACAAGAGCCAGCAATTCATGATCATAAGCAGATTTGAAGCGATTAGAAAAGGATAATCCCTTACTGAAATAAGCCACTGGATGTTCTTCTTGAAGCAAAATGGCTCCCACTCCATTATGAGAGGCATCACATTCCACAGTGAAAGATAAATTAAAATTTGGTAGTCGCAAAACAGGCACCGTGGTGAGGGCTGATTTGAGTTTGTGGAAGGCTGCATTGGCGCTGGGATTCCAAAAGAAAGCATTTTTCTTTGTGAGATCAGTCAATGGTTTAGCCACCATCCCATAACCTTTGACAAAGCGCCTGTAATACCCTTAAGACCCAGAAAGCCACGTAATTCTTTCACTGTGGTGGGCTGTGGCCAATTAAGAACTCCTGCAATTTTCTCTTGATCCACGCCAATTCTTTCTGGAGAAATCTCATGTCCCAAAAATTTGATACTAGATTGCCCAAATGAACATTTTTTGGGGTTAGCATAAAAAGAATTGAGAGATAGAGTTTGGAGAGTAACCTGTAAGTGTTCTAGATGTTGCTCGAAAGTTTTGCTATACACCAATATATCATCAAAGAAGACCAAAATAAAACGTCGAAGATAAGGACGAAATAGGTCATTCATTGCTGCTTGAAAAGTGGCAGGAGCATTGGTGAGACCGAAAGGCATTACCAAGAATTCATAGTGCCCTGAGTGAGTCCGAAAAGCAGTCTTAGAAATATCCTCTGGGTTGACACGGATTTGGTGATAGCCTGAGCGCAAGTCGATTTTTGAAAAATAAAAAGCCCCATTTAATTCATCTAACAACTCATCAATGTGCGAAATCGGGTACTTGTCAGGAACTGTAAGTTGATTCAAACTGCGATAATCGACACAAAATCTCCAAGTGGAATCTTTCTTTTGGACCAACAAAACAGGACTAGCAAAAGGACTGTTGCTTGGGCGAATGAAACCCATCTGAAGAAGGGCTTCCACTTGTTGTTCAATCTCATTCTTTTGAGTATGTGGGTATCTGTATGGACGAATATTGGGAGGATTGGAGCCTGCAACCAAGGGAATGGAATGAAAATGAGCCCTGAAAGGTGGTAAAGAAGTGGGTTTATCAAAGATTCGAGCATATTGTTGTAGGATGTGCTGTATGGGTCCTGGTGTTGAATCTTCGCCCTGTCTCATCCCTACCTGTGCAATGAAGCTTTGTAGTGTAACTTCCGAATTATCAGATGTGGGTACTCCTTGCAATTTGTATTGTTTACCGTTAACATTGAAAATAAGGAACATTTCATTCCAATTAGCCTGTACGGTATTTAGTGATGCAAGCCACTTAATGCCCAATACCACGTCAACACCTTTGAGAGGAAAAGAGTAAAAATCGTCTATGACACTCAACCCGGACAACTTAATTTCAACTTGTTTACACAACCGAAAACAACGAATAACTTCACCGTTTCCAATTTGCACACCCAAAGGCGAAATTTTTTCTTCAGAAAGGGAAATGTCAGCAACTAACCTCTCAGAAATGAAGTTATGCGTAGACCCACTATCAACAAGAATCAATACAGATTTCCCCTTCAGATTCCCACGTAATTTCATTGTGCTACCCATTGATTTGCCGAGAATTGCGTTGAAGGATATTTCTGCCAAATCTTCAGAATCGTTGAGCGTTTCTTCCTCCATGCCGCAAGTTTCGGTCACGTTGCCGTCTTCATCCGTAACTGCCATAATAGCCAGCGTAGAAGATTTACAACGATGCCCAGGAGTGAATCGATCGCCACATTGGAAGCAAAGTCCTTTTAGACGCCGCATTTGTCGCTCGTTTTCACCATTTGAACGAGGAAAGGAAGTCGCTGCTTGAGGAGAGGAGTTTGCTTGACGAGTTGCTGTGAAGTCACGTGCGCCTATGCCAAATTGGTTGCTGCTCCTTTGGGTAAGTGATGAATTAATCCCACTTTGATTATATGGGTATCTATTGGCATATGAATTGGGCCCTTTAAAATTTTTATTCAGGCCCAACTTTGCTTCATATTGTGTGGCTAAACTCATAGCCTTATAAACACTTCTTGGCTTTTGTATCCGCACATCTGCCTTCAGTTCATCTTTTAATCCATTAAGAAAAACTCCCAAGAGGCTATGTTCAGACCAATTCAACACTCTAGAAGCACGACTGGCAAATTCCTGTCGGTACTCGTGAACTGTGCCCGTTTGTTTAATCCCGCATAAATGTTCATCCGGATTTTGAAATTCAGTTGGACCGAAATTTTCTTGAAAGAGCCTGACAAGATCGTCCCAATCTATCAATGGTCTTTCAGAATTAATCCAAGCAAATAAATCAAGAGCTTCGCCTTCTAAATACATAGATGCTACATCGACTTTCATTTCTTCAGGAGTTTGATAATATCGAAAATATTTTTCAGCTTTTATTATCCATCCTCGGGGATCACCTTTCTCAAACTTTGGAAATTCCATCTTAGTGTAAGGCAATTGATAATTATTGCGATACAACCATGGCCTATTCCCGTCATCAATTTCTTCTGGAAATGGTGCATAACCGGCAATTTGGGGACCTGAACTGTAATCAACGGCCTGACTCCTATTGTTTGAATGGACGCGACTGGCTTCTCCAATTATTGGTGCAGTAGGTTGTGCTTTCAAGGATGCAATATCAGCAGCAAGGTTGGCAATTTGTTGGGCTAATAATTCAAGAGTGGGGTTTGGGGACTGGGAAGGCAATGGGTTGGGGGAAGGTGGAAGTGGCGCATGATTAAGTGGAGGCAATGGATTTGGTGGAGGTGGATTTGGTGGGGGTGGATTTGGTGGAAGAGTAAGTGGTGGGTTAGGGAGAGGATCTTGGGGTTCGTTGTGGGAAGTACTTGAACGGCCTCTAACCATGGCTCTGATACCAATTTGATACAACCAAGCCTAGAACAACAGAAAAATAAACCACAAGTGAAAGGATCTCACACTTGGAAATAACTGAAATATGATATATTCATTCCATGTCATTACAATAATGATTAGGAGTATATATAACAGTACTCCTACACAAGTTTACAATGCTTAGTCACCATAATACGTGGCAACAGTAGGAACATAGGAAACATGCAAACTTATCCTAATTACCTATAATGCATAACTGTCTTACATATAACTGTATCCTAAACTGAAATGAAACATATCTGTCCTACTTTCTATATAAAGAATACACGTGGATCATAATATGTAGTCTTTAGACAACAATAACTGTAAAAGATGAGAAGAAACTGATTGATCTTCTTTTGGGCCTTCTGCTGTACCATGTTTGGGCTTCTTCCTCCTAGAATATGTCAGCCAAGGCCTTGCATCTCTCTTGGAAGTGGCTGGTATCGTATCACATGGCTTGTTACTTAGCATGCTTTCTGTTAGTTACGCATGCACCAGCATGCTCCCCTTCAGTTTGCATCCCACTACTGCTGTATTGAGCATCATAAATGCTCCTTCTTTGCTGTCTAATGATCTTCATTAGAATATTTTAAGCATATGTGCTTCTCCAAGTGTTCTAGAGTGTAGCACTTATCGTTTGTTGTTTGTTTTATTTCTCTCTATTGCATGGGCTCCTATCGGAGGGAGAAAGAGAATAAGCAATCTTTTTCAGATTTTAAATTATTAATAAATCTTAGTTTCAAGTTAAGCAACATGGAGTAAATCTTAACTCCTTATCTGTCGTCAATTGGCCTGTGCTCAGTGGGCAATTTTCTTAACAATTCCTTGGTTTAAGACAATCAGTTGATATATTGCTTTAAACCATTTATATGAATGTATCTAGTATCTTCATAATCATGAGTAGAATAATTGAAATGTTGTGTAGTAGTATTACATCACACATTGTGAGTTCTAAAGAAACTATCTTTTATGCAGATTTGCATTAGTTCCATTTTTCCTGAAGATGAGGACATACAGATGTGCATTATGCATGCAGCAGATTCCATTGGTTTGAAAAAAATACCAAGATATGAAGTTAAAATTGGTGAGCATGATGACTGGGTGAGGAAAACTCAGGTCAATTTGCTTCTCTCTTCTTTTACTCTTCTTTTTTTTAAAAAAAAAAAAAAGTCAATGTTCTGCACTATATATATAGCAGTTGTGATGTTAGAGATTATTCATGTTCCTGAATGTAGTCATTGCTTATTGTTTCTTGTGGCAAAAAAGCTAATCAAATTCAACTTCTCATTGTCATAGGAATCATTTTGTCCAGTTGAAATCACTGAAGGCCTATGGGTTGTGCCCAAGTGGAGAACTCCACCTGTATGTTACTACGGTTCCTTATCAATATCATGCTTGACTGTTCTGTGTGTGTATGTGTAGTGCAATGTGGAATACTAGTCTTGTACTCTTGTGTTTATTATCGAACAAAAATACATAAGCAATGACTTGCTCCACTTGTACAGGATTCTAAAGCAACAAATATAATTCTGGATCCTGGGCTTGCCTTTGGAACAGGGGAACACCCGACTACTAAATTGAGTATATTATTCCTACTTGGCTGTATAAAAGGAGGAGAATACATCCTAGACTATGGCACGGGCTCTGGAATTCTTTCAATAGCAGCACTTAAGGTATATAATTGATGATAGAGATATTTTAGAGTTTGAACTCAAATGAAAACACCATTAAATTAATAAATTCTATTATGGTCGTGCCCATTGGCATAATGAAAACTGAACTGATATGGAACTAACAGCCAGGAATGCTCTTTTGGTCTTTGTCCATGGCATTTTAGGTCTCATTTGGCTGGATTTCAGAACACACTAGTTAATTGTTGTAGATTTGAGATATATATATATATATATTATTTAAGATGTGAGATATTTGGTGCAGGGTCTCCCTGTGTTAAATAACTTGGTTTCTGTTTCTTAGGCTTGTGTTTGAAAAAAGGCATTTTTGTTTTTTGACTAAAGAAAACTATCCAAGAAATTATCTGGAAAGATCTATCTATCAATAACCTAATTGACATGTGCAAGGATAGAACACGTTGGCGTCAGTTAATCCATATAGCCGACCCCACCTAGTGGAAAAAGGCTTTGGTTGTTGTTGTTGTTGGTTTGATTGTCATGATTTCATTATGTCCTAGGTTCCTCCAGAACAGTATATAACAAATGTCGAAGTTTGAATTTTTATTGTTCTTCTAAGTTTGAGAGTAATACTGTCAAGATCCCTCTTTGGTAGTCTTCTTTTCTTGTTTGACATCATTTATATGCTTAGTTTCTATACCTTTTGACTCAAAAATTCCAGTTTGGCCTTACTGCCACTCTTTCAGTTCGGTGCTGCATTTGCTGTAGGAATTGATATAGATTCTCAAGCAATTGAATCTGCATCCCAAAATGCCTTGCTCAACAATATAGGACCGGATAAAATGCAACTACATATGGTACCATGCAATCCTTCCCCTTCCTCTATGAATGAAAGGACTTGTGAAGTTATAGAAGGACAAAATCAATCTGAGATAGCAGCCCCTACAGAAAAGAACAAGTATGATGTGGTTGTTGCAAATATACTATTAAATCCTCTACTAGATCTTGCAGATGAAATTATCTCCTGTGCAAGACCTGGAGCCGTTATTGGTCTCTCTGGCATTTTGTGTGAGCAGGTGAATTTAAAATGCAGCCTTCCCTTTTCCTTTATCCTAATTCTTTCAGACATTTTTAGTTAGACCAAATCATCACAAATGAACTTGTATGCATGTCAAATTTTGGTCCTTGAAAAATATCTAGCATGTTTGTAGGCCTTCTGATGATTGATTTGGTTCACTATGGATTCTTCTGATTTTACCAAAGATGGGATCAGCGGTTTATGTGCTCAACTGCTTCTTTTGAGTTAACTCCTAAATTGGATTGTGCCAAACAATGTGATTGTTATTCATGCAGGTTCAATACATCATAGAACGATATTCACCGTTCTTGGATGGCATAGCAGTCTCTGAAATGGATGATTGGGCCTGTGTTAGCGGCAGAAAGAAGTGTAATTTGGATGTGTGCTAGATCTTTCATTATTCTTTGTAAGTAGACATCTGGCTTTCCAATGCCATAATCCATAGGCTAGTGACATGCATATTTTAAAATCACCAACTGCTATATTTTGCTGCTTAAATTTATTTGACTAGCAGGTAAATGTTGGTATAACTCCTGGATCAGTGTAAACTGGTAATTTTTATTTTATGTATAATATTTAGTTATTTCTTTTCTTCACATTTGTAAGAGATATTATATCAGTAATCAATTCCATAGCCCAACAGGTTTTCGTTGTTTTCTGTTCAAACTGGAATCTTGGCTTGTCTTGATCTTGTAATGTGTTTGAGCTATACTTTACCATTTGCATTAGTGACAAAGAACTTGCCTTCCTCCATTTTTTCCAGAAAGTGGTTGAATCACATGACAACTACTTTTATGTTTTTTATCAGCTTTTTGGAACATTCTCAAGTTTTCCAATTCCCTTACAATTGAATTGGCTCCAACTCATCACCATTCAGCTCTGCTTTCTCATCAGATCTTACTCTCTTCCAGTACAGGAAGTGGTTGATGATCTAGCAGGAAGTGGTCGAACATATGTCAACCAAGAAGTGGCTCTTTCCAAGTGATGGTTCCGTACAGTCATGGTGGGGGGTTTTTGAATTAAAGTTATTAACTTTATATATCTCTCCACATTCTTCATTTGAAAATGACTATTGGATATTTGGGCTCTGGCTTATACTCTTCTTCCTCTGAAAACCTTTTGCTTTCCTATGAGACTTCGAGGATTTTGCGCTTTCTTCCTTTTCTCTTCGAAAACTTTATCATCTTCACGTGGACAGGAAGCTTTTGATATCTCTTTTGATGGTCTTTTCTTTTCCAGAGCGTAGTGTTGCTTGAAGGGTACTCTTGTGCCTTTGTGTTGTTTTATCTGTTGGTTGCCAAGCTAGTTGATTGTGAGTGACTTATTCTTTTGCCTTTTGATTTCTCTTTCAGTTTTTCAAGACATGGTTACTGTAATCGTAGACTCTAATATGTTTGGTTACTCTAGATGTGGGTGTTTTGGCCTAGAATCCTAGTGGATTCAAAAGATGTAGGGGAGGAGAATTCCTTTGTGACAGTAGTCCCATCAAGTAGTGTGGCTGGATTCTGACGGGAGACATCCTAGAGGGTTTTTGAGAGGGGTTGTTTTTTTATTTAATTATAGATTTCCTTCATTTATTTGTATAGTAGTTTAAATAAAGACTAATCTCATTCAGGTCGAGAGTAAACAATTAAAGTCCTCCTAACATTGTAGACTTGAGAGATCAAATCTTCATCCTCTTCCTTGAGGTATAGCTCTCGTTTATTGTTGCACCAAACACTTGTTTATGACCACCTGTCATTAAGAGGCTTTGCAATCAAATAATTGACCATCAGAAACCTGTCATTAAGAGGCTTTGCAATCAAATAATTGACCATCAGACACAGCCAAAATAGGATAATCCCCATTTTTGGGGTAAACATGATACTTGAGTTGAAGATGAGGCAATTAACAAGGGCCAAAGTACTCAGTCAGAATTCTTTTTTTGGAAGGCAATCGACTCTGCTAGGGAGGTTTATTTTAACAAGTTTGGATCCTAAAATTGAGAAGAGTCCAAGATTAAGATTTGCAAAAAGAAACTAAAACTAACAATAATTTAGACCAAAGTGTAAATTTGATCTTTTTACCTAGTTTTCAATTTGGTCTCATATATTTTTTCATTGCACTTTTTGTCCCATATTTTTGGGTCAAATCTCAATTTTGTTTCATATTTTTTTTTGTTGTAGATTTCCTCTGATCTTTGGGTTAGATTTTAATTTGGTCTTATATCTTTAGATCAGGTGCAAAATTGGTTCCATATCTTTGCAAAATATTTCACAATTAGTTTTACCTGACTCAAGGATATGGGACCAAGTTGGGACCTTTTGCAAAGATTCACAATCAAAAGTGCAACAAAAAAAAGATACAGTACCAAATTGAAAATTGAACAAAAGATACGAGACCAAATTTACTTTGACCAATAATTTAATAATACTAAAATGAAACGAAATAAGTCAAAAATACCATAATTGCTAGCACAACTAAGGATTTGCAATACAATGAGATTTAGGGCATAAATTCACTTTTGTTCATTATAAAATAATTTAAATTTAGTTGGTTTGGTATAAATAACTCAAATTTTGAGAGTTATTATCCACCATGAGTCGTGAGTTTGATGGGTCAGCTTACTCGAATTGAGTTTTCGAATGAGTGAAGATTTATATCTAGAATCTATAATATATATATATTTGTATATATATATTGAGTTTTTGATAAAAATTTGAAAGTAAATCGAATTAAAATTTTATTTTGGTCTAAAAAAGATATCAGGCTTTGTAACATGTCCAAATAAATTAAAATAAGAAATGGTGGCGTGGAAAATATCTCTCACCCCTTGAATTAACACTTGAGTGAAAATTAGGACAAAAGTTTTAAAATCCATTTACTTGTTTTTTACAACACAGTTTGTAACCATAATAAATCAATGGTCAAAAATATTTATTTTGGTCTCTAAGGTTTACCTAAAGTTCCATTTCGGTCCTTAACGTTTTCATTTCGCTTTAGTCCTTCATGTTTCCAAAAAGTTTCATCATTGGTCCCTAACTATTTGATGAGTTTCATCATTGGTCCAAAAAGTTTCAATCTCCAATGCAATTAAATCGAAGTTACAAGTTAAATTTGATGAGTTTTTTATTTTCCTAATTGGAATCATTAACAAATGAGATCAAATTGAACATGAAATCGGACCTAAAAATGAGTCTCTTGTTTCAAGAATTTGGTCATGTTTCTCTCGTTTCAAGTTTGAATGCAATGGAATCGGAGTTACAAGTTACTGTTGACGAGTTCTTTCTTTGTCTAGTTGGGACTATTGACAAATGATGTCAAATAGTACTCTAAAAGTTAATATTGATGTTTTGACCACTTTCATTTTCAGAGTGTTATTTGACCTTGTTTGCCAACAACCTCAACTAGATAAAGAAGAAACTCGTCAACAATAATTTGCAACTCCGATTTTGTTGCTTTAAGATTTGAATCGAGAGAGATATGACCAAATTCATAAAACAAACAACCCTTTTCGGGTCCGATTTATGTCTAATTTAACCTCATTTGCCAATAAATCAACCAAGAAAAGAAAGAAGTCATGAAATGTAACTTGTAGCTCCGATTTAATCGCATTCGGGTTCAAAACGAGAGAAATATGATTATATTCAATAATTAGGGACTAGTGACAAAATTTTTGAGAAACATTAAGGATCAAAACAAAAATTAAGAACCAAAATAGAACTTTAGATAAATATTAGAGATCAAAATAAAAGTTCGTTTGGATATGTTTTTTTTATCTAAAAAGTATTTTTTAATTAAAAAAGACTTTATAAATATAAAATTTTGTTTGGGTAAATTCTTTATAAAAATGAGAAGTTAAAAAAAAATTAAAATGAAACTTTTTTAATAAATTTAATTTTGTAGCCGATTTAAAGCACTTGCAAAAATTATTTTTTTTATCAATTTTATTAATTAAAAGTACTTTTGTTATTTTGTATCCAAATAACTTTAATAATTAAAAATAAGTGCTTTACTCAAAATATCTTTTAAAAAAGTTTGATAAATAAATTTTTTTTTTTACAAGTTGATCTAAACAGACTCTAAGTTTTAAATTTAAATCATAAAAGTATAGATAAGTTAATGCAAAATTATAAGAATTAAATTTTCCATAAATTGATTCTTCACTTTTTAAAACTATATTTTTCTTGTAACAAATGGTGGAGAACAATAACATCAATTAAATTTCATATTTATGTCAACTCTTACACTACATTTAATCAAAATTAAAACTAATATTGTTCAACTTACGCTCTAATTATATGTTCAATTGTACATTTACGATTTGGCCCAAAAAAAATGTAATTTAATATTTTACATTTGAGTCAAGTGTATCAAGGTTGTCAAATTCATTTTTTTAGGTAAACTGAAAGAGAAGGGGTAAATACGTAACGTAAACTCATAATGTAAACTCGTAAGAGTTTACCTATATATTATATAAGTATATTATATAAAATTAATACATTATAAATAAATATAGTCAAATATAAGTTAATAAAATATTAATATATTATATTTTAATTATGAAAAAGCTTATGTGATCTTATACCATTCTAATTTCTAAACGAAATGAATGTTTTATATAATATATATTATATAGTATATCTATATTATATGCCTGAGGAGGGTTCTGGTAGTCCATCATTTAAGACTATAATATAAAATAAATTATTTTAAATATAATACATTAAAATAAATATTAAAAGAAATATTTTATGCATTTTCATGTATTTTCAATTTTTAAAATTGTTATTAAATTTTTAAAGCAACCCACATCCCTTTTTTCTCTTACAATTGAATTAGTCTCAATTGTATGAGGTAATTTCAAATTGGTCTTAAATATTTTATTTATTTTAGATGAGTCTTACATATTTTTATAATTTCTCAAATTGATTCCAAATTTACTCATTTATCGATGTAAGAATTTTATTTAATTTTCAACTTTAATTCAATTTAAACGTTATATGCATATTGAAATATATATGCACATATATTTCAGGTTAATATGCATATAAAAATATGTAGAAAGTGTATAATTTGATTATTTGATTGATTTGTTTGAAAACCCGCATTCAGTCGCGATTTCAATTAAAATTTAACGATTCAGATCTGTTTAGTGCGTTTCAATCAAGATTTCGATTCAAAACAAGACATCACCAAGATTCTTGATGTAAAATCGTAAAAACGCCCTTTTTCACGAGTCAACTCGCAATTTTAACAATAATGAATATATTTTCAAATTGAGAGTACAATTGACAAAAAATACTTTAAATGTACAATTGAAATTGATTGTATACTCTGAAAATACTAAAAGGAAAAAACTTCACTATAAGATTAAATGTGTCTTTCTACCATGATTGGAAATTTTTGCTATGTGTTAAATGTTGATTGGAGAACCTAATAACAGAAAAATAAGGAATCTTAACTAAGTCTTGCTCATACTAAAAATACTTTTACCTATATATATATATATTTATCATCTGTATTAAATCCTGCGTGACTTTCCTTAGGTTAAATTTCTTGTACCAACATTTGTACAACACTTGTATAATGATGATACTTTATTTTAACACCAAGTGAATCCCATTATGTATAAACTTTCTATTTTTCTTTTTTGGGATGAACAACTTTCTATCTTTATATTGATAATTGTTTGCTTGAAGAATATCATTTATCATAGAGATACTATATCAATTATAAATCAAGCCCATTTGCCATTAGTAATGCTACAAAATAGATACAATATCTTTAATTCAGTGGTAGCTACTTGCTAAGTAACCGCATCCCTTAGCAGGCTACGCAAATAAGCCCGTTTCCAAGGGTAAAAACTGCCGCAAATAGGTTTTTCAGAAACAATAAGCAACTTCACCCTAATAAGCATACTGGCTAAAAAAGAAAAAAAAAAATTGGCTGACATGTACAAGTTTGGTGCTTGGTTTCACGTCCTCTTGATCTTAGAAAAAGTTCCTGTTTCAGAAAAGTAAGTGCTTTGAGTTCCACTGCCAAGTTGGTGTGCATGAGCTTGCGGATTTGTTAGCTCAATCCCCTGCATAGTGACAAAATAAGTCTCATCATCTATTCTATTATTTAATGAATAACTCACAGAAAACAGATAATTGAGCAGCAGAAGGGCAAGTATTATACTTAACCATCAATTAGAAAAGGTGAAATAACTGGTCCTAAATGTATGCAATTATGTTTGTTTTGGTCTTATGTTTCAAAAGATTCATATTGGTCTTAAATGTTGGCAAAATGTTTTATTTTGGTGCCAAATTATTGAATGTGGTCGTTTTTCTCTCATTTCAAGTTCGAATGTGACGAGTTCATAGCTACGTGTTGCCTTTGAAGAACATTTTCTCATTCGAGTTGGGAACCGTCAACAAACGGGTCAAAACGAGTCCCAAAAATAGGTTCATTACTTCACGGTCAAATAAGTGAAGTTGGTTATATATCTTTCATGATCTGAATGCAACGAGTTCGAAGTTATGAGTTATTCTTAACGAGTCTTATGTTTTTCCTAGTTGGGATCATTAGCAAATCAAGTCAGATCATGCTCGAAAGTGGGTTTGAAACCAATTTTTCTTAACATTTTACTTTTTGATCCCAACCGCACTTTCCAACCTGATTTGATCTTATCTGCTAATGGTCTCAACTAGACAGAAAAAAGACTTATTAAAAATAACTCGTAGGTCGTATAGTTTGGAACCAAAATGAAACATTTTGTCAACATTTAGAACCAATATCAATCTTTTGAAAGATAAAAGACCGAAATGAACATTAGGGCATATATTTAAGACCAAACTGAGCCTTTGACAATTAATAAAAGAAAATAAAGCTTCTCCCAAACCAAGTGCTACCGTATGTGAATCCTCCCTTTCTACATCCTTATGAAAAGGACTCGAATTCCTTCCTCTTAATAACAAAATAAAATGACAAGTGGAAACAAGGACAGGTGTTGCACTATCATCGAAGTTAATGAATGCAAGGAAAAAAGAGAATGATAAAAGGGAGTAATATAAAATATGACCAGATTTCATTTAAGAATTAAAAATCTAAGGTTCACTATTAATATTAAATTAATCAAGTAAAATTTCAAACCTATGAATACGGCAATATCGATCCGCGCAACCATGCCCTACCGACTACACTATTTACTTTAAGAATCAGGTATGATGGCAGAGCAGGGCAGCAACTCTTACTACTTCTTATGGAGCTAATGAGCCACAAAACAAATTTGCATAAACATCCAAAAATTAAGCATTATCAATTTCTTCCCCCAATTGCTTTACAATGTTTTTATGAGAAACTCCTAATAAAACTACCGATCCAAAAGTAGCATAATCAATTTCTGCATTTGTACTGGACCACACAAACCCCTGCCCACTTAGCCCCCGCCCCCAAAATAAATAAATAAATAAAGTGGACGAAACAGGAAAAATTATTATGCTAACCTGCACTGGTGTAAATGCCAAACTTGATGTCAAACCAGAAGTAGCTCCACTGCTACCATAACTCTTTTCCTTGAATCTGGCAAATCAAAATAGTCAGTCAGTGTGGCATTGTGGTTAGACAGATAAATAAAATGACCAAGAAAAAAAATGATGATCCCAACAGTCAACTCTCACTACCACGATGAAATAAAACAAATAACTTAAACAAATAAGATATGAAGAGCTAAAAGCATATAAGAGGACTTACTTCTTGGCAACTTTTGCAGCAAGTTTGCTTGCACCAGCTGACACACGGAGCTTACCACTGCCAGCCTGACCTAGCATACCATAACCCTCTCCGAGACCATCCCCTATGATGTAAAAGGATACAATAAGAAAATAAAGCAGTACAGACTCCATGACATTTAAATTACATCTAAGGAGCAGACTAACCAGTGGCATTGAACTTTTAAAAGGATTTCAAAGTAAGGCCTTAATATACATAAATTCATTATAAAGCATGCATCATATCATGAGTAAAGAAGCAAACAGATCAAGGCATGTTCAGGCCAAAAACAAAAACAGATCAAGGCATGTAATATTGGTTAAATTACCTAAAGAACTCTCCTCAGGGATACCAAACTGCATCCTGTTGGCCAACTTCCTCATGTCTGTCACCGCATATCTGAGATAAGAATTCTCAGGTCAGTTATGAAATAAATGAAAACCAAGGCAAATAGAAAATCCACCCCTTAGTTGACAACAAGCCAACCCAAAGTACTAGCTTAAGCAAGTTAAATTTCCTGACCTTTCTTTCATCTTCCTCAGCCGACGACCACCTCTCTTCTTTTTAGGCTCCGAATCAGGAACTGGAAGTGGTTTAGGTTGCTTTGCAGGAGGAGGTTCTTGCCACTTCTCTATTTTTTTGTGGATCTCATCTTTAAAGGCTCTTCCAGTATTCCCAGACGGATCCCCTCGCGTTGAATCAACTCGTGCTGCAAGCGTAGACTTGGCAGCCAGGAGTCGGCAAGCACGCATCCTCAAGGAAGGAGGAGTGGTCTGAAATATTTCAGTTTGCTCAATGTAACCTATACGAAATTGTGATGTTGCAGTTGAGAACCCAGCAAGATTTTTTTTCTTGGCACCGAGAAGCTGAACATTACAAGCAGGCATCTTTGCCAGAGCTACCAGACCACCAGCTGTTCCCATGAGTTTTGCTGCAACAGCACTCCCCACAATAGCAGAAAGATTAGGTGCAATGTAACCCATTCTACTCTCAACAAAATCAAGAACCTTTTTCTTTGCTGAATCAAGAGCCAGAGCTCGTTCACAGGCATCAAGCGTCTTATTAAGGACTTCTTCTGGAAGTGGCTTTCCACTTGTAGTTGATGCTGTAACTGAGACAACCATGATTACGGCGGAGGGTAAAAGGCCTTCCAAATCAACAAGAGTCAGATCCATTTCGTTTCCTATCTTCTTGACAACACGTGCATAATCAATCGGGTGGTGTACAAGTGATTCAAGCTCGGGAAATTTCAGGCGATATTTGTCACGAATAAAATTGTGGATGATAACAATTTCATTCTCAATGTCAACTGAAAGTGCATTACATTCCACAATTAATTGGTATTCCGGATCATCTTCCAAATCTACTCCATGATTTGAGGCATCTGAAGACTTTTGAAGTGCTTCTTCCACTTTCTGCAAAAAATAAAGAATTTCAGCCCTTACACCAAAGTGAAGGGGCATTTGGATAAATAAATGAAAAGAATTGAAAAAACAAAATGAAACGCAAAGTTTCATTTAACATTAGAGGTAATGTGACAAATTTTCCCCTCAAAATTACCTAAATGCAGAGAAATGCATAGATCCTCAATTACAGAGGATCCATCTCCCTATAATGCCATGTGGCAAGTACAGAAAAAACTATAAACGCAACAGGTTCATCATTTACATTCTGGATACAACATGAGTATCAAGGCATAATTTACCAATGTTTCATAGCATTGCGTTAGGAATGGTAATGCTAATGCACAATCAAGACAACACAAAAATTGCTGTGACCGTAGAACAACAGAGAAATGATACAAAGAAAATAAAAAAGGGACGAGCAACTCGCTACTAACCTGCATAATATCAACGAATCTCTGTGTTTTCTGCAATTTTGAAACACTATCGAGGTCGTCATAGTTAAGATTTTCTATATCGGCCAAGTCCCCATCAATATCCTCTTCCATATCCGCAGTATCAACATCTTCATCCTCCTGCAAACAATGCACATGAATTGTATTACTGAATTCTACGAAAAAAAAAATTAAATTACTGAAGGTTTTCTTCAATGTTCAGATGAAAACAACGAAACAGAAAGAAAACAAGCATACTCACCGGCATGTTAGCTTCATTATCGGAAAGTTCGTCGAGATCCGCAAGGAAAGAATCGGCGAGAGTTGCCTGAAAACGAACAGAAAAGAGAATTTAGAACTCGCAAGTCGCAACCTTAGCAGACTGTACAGCACTTCAATGAATTATAATAACAAAATTAATGAAACTACTAGCATACTGTATACAAAGATGTAATAAGTTGAATCTATTGCAAGAAATCTCAAAAAGCCACATTTAAAACAAAAATAAAATCAGAAGAACTTGCCATTTAGAAATTCAAGCAAGCAATTCAGAGAAGACGAGATTCGAGCAGACGAAAACGAATATAATCGATTACGAGAAAGGCGAAGTTACTTCAGATCGCTTTGCACATGTAAAATTCAGTTTAGGTTTTCCCAAATCGATAGCTCGCCTTTGGTCCTAAAATACAAAAATCCCTAGCTCGCCGCCTTAATAAAGAAGTGAAGGTGTGAAGGGCGCTTCTGTAATTGAGCTTACTTATCACGGTCAAAACCCCATTTTGGTCTCTAATGTTTACTCTAAATTCTGTTTTGGTCGCTAATGCTTTTTTGTTCTGTTTTAGTCCCTAATGTTTCTCAATAGGTTCAAGTCAACTACTGAATATGGTTATATCTCTATGGTTTTAACTCTGAATGCGATGAAATCAAAGCCACAAATTACTTTTAAATAACATTAATTAAACATTAATCATTCCCAAGACGAAATCAAAACTACATTATAAAATAATTAATTATATTATAATTAAAATTTTGGGTAAATTACACTTTGGTACCCTGTGGTTTGACCCTATTTCACTTTGGTACCCTGTGGTTTGAAACTTGACACTTTGGTACCCTGTGGTATTTTTCATTAACACTTTGGTACACTTTGGAGCTATTTTGTAATTTTAACCATAATAAATTTTACAAAAATTACATATTGAACCCAAAAAAATTTTAAATTTTTCATTTTAGTCCCTATATAATATGTATCCAGGGACCTATTTGTAATTTTTTGAAAATTTTTTGGGGTCAATATGTAATTTTTGCAAAATTTGTTATGGTTAAAATTACAAAATAGCTCCAAAGGGTACCAAAGTGTTAATGGAGAATACCACAAGGTACCAAAGTGTCAAGTTTCAAACCACAGGGTACCAAAGTGAAATAGGGTCAAACCACAGGGTACCAAAGTGTAATTTACCCAAAAATTTTTAAATAACATTAATAAATTCATTAAGAAAATACTATTTCAAAACAAAATGCTCATAATTCTTAGAATAACAAAATAGTTGAAAAGAATCGTCACTCAAAACATAACTAAAACAATTTTCAATATAACACGAAAATAAAAATTTTTACTAGAAATAAAAATTAAGAGTAAATTACGCTTTGGTGCCATGTTCTATGGAATGTTTTCACTTTGGTACCATTTTCTTTCAAAAATGACATTTTGATACCTTGTTCTTTGCACCGTTAACACTTTGGTACTCAAATTTATTTTTCTGTTAACTTTTGATGACGAAGTTGCACGTAACCATCATGTGCACAGTAAAAACACCCAAATGTCCATTTTCCTTTCATTTTTTTTTTCAGATTTAGACGCTAAAACCCTAAGGGGGCGTTTTGTACCCTGATTACTTTTTCATTCTCGGGAATTATATTCCTGTAAATGTATTTTTATATTCATAGGAATCATATTCCTGGGAATGTAATTCCCAGGAATATGATTCCTATGAATATAAAAAGATCTGTTTGGATGAGTTAAAAGAGTCATGTGATTATTTTGCAATATTCCTATGAATATTACAATCTTGTGTTTGGTTCAACTTTGATAATCCTGAAAATATATGATATTTTTCCAACTATGCCCTTGATTTTTTATTCTCAAATAATAACTTATCAAATGCAAAAAATTTCAAAAATAATTAATAAGAATACCTTAAAAAAGTGTTCTTTGCTTTTATAGCATTAATGATTTATCAAGAAAATACGATTTCAAAACATAATGTCCATAATTATTAAAATTAAAAAATAGTCTAAATAAATCATCGCTCAAAATATAACTTATATAATTGTCAAAATAAAACTCAATTAATTAGGTTTGACAAAGATAATAAAATTAAATGAGAAATGGAAAGAGTTTGTAGAATAAAATTTAATTAGCTAAGTTTAATGAGAGTAAATTAGTCATTTTAGGTGGACCAAAATAATCTCATCCCATGGGATTAGACTAATCCCACCCTAAATGGCTATTTCAGGAAATTATGCTACTCTTGGGAATACAATATTCCCGGAACTAATTTTTTAATCCGCGTACCAAACGCAAGATTAGTCTATGCCGGAAATCTTAATCCCGGGACTATTTTTCCAATCCGTGTACCAAACGCCCTCTAAAAAGTTGTAAAAAACACTGAGATTTGAAGTGAAAAGATTTTGGAGTGTTTTACTATTTGAATCGTGAAAAATGCGAGGAAAACAAAGATTTGGTTGTTTTTTACTGTGCACGTGATGGTTGCGTGCGACTTTGCTGTCAAAACTTAATAGAAAATAAATTTGGGTACCAAAGTGTTAACGATGCAAATAACATGGTACCAAAGTGTTAGTTTTGAAAGAACATGGTACCAAAGTGAAATCAGTTCATAGAACAGGGCACCAAAGTGTAATTTACCCAAAAATTAGTTAAGGGCAATACAATCATTTTGGGTGGGTTAAAATAATCTCATCACATAGGGTTAGGCTAATCCCACACCCTAGGGTGAGATTAAAAATGGATCAATTCATAAGATTAAGTTACTCTCGAGAATACAATATTCTCGTGACTAACTTTTTTATTCGCGTGTCAAATGTCGGATTACTCTACATCTAAACTCACAATCCCAGGAGTAATTTTCCACATCGAGTACCAAATGTCCGCGAAGGTTATATGGCCATGGGTTACAGTATTTTGGATAGTCAATGTTATCCATGTAGAAAAAATAATATTAAATATCCAATAGATATAATATATAAGTCAAAATGCAAATTTGGTCTCATATCTTTTGCTGAATTCCCAGTTTGATCCCATGTCATTTTTGGTCCCATATCTTTTGGTCAAGTTGCATAATTGGTCATATATCTTTGCAAAAAGATCAACCATTAGTTGATCCTTGTGCATAGATATGAGACCACTTCTGCATCTGATCCAAAAATATAAGACTAATTGTGCAATTGACCCAAATATATGAGACCGAACCTACAACAAAAAAATATGGGACCAAATTGGGAACTGACCCAAAGATATGGAACCAAAAGTGCAACAAAAAAAGATATGGAACTAAATTGGGAACTCGGCAAAAAATATAGGACCAAATTTGCACTTTTACCTAATATATAAATAGGATATGCATAACATTATAAAATCACCTCTTAGAAGTTGGTTAGGTATGCATATTCTCATTAAATACACTATGTTTGTTCGATATAAAAGGACAAGTAAAATATTTAATATCCAATATTTGATACATATATGGGTTTTTTTTATTTATATAATACAAAACAAAAAAAAAATTTCGATCCCCCAAAAAATAAAATTATTCCGGAGATGGGTGTCACGTCATTTGGTGCATTTTTTAAAAAAAAAATAGGAAAACCTGTGATTTCCAACTGACACGGCAGGGTGTGTCAGTTGGAAATCGCTGGTCAGCCTGCGATTTCTGACAGGCCCGGTTTTAAAAATTTTCTGATCCATAACTTTTTTATCCGAACTCCGTTTTGTACAAATTTTATATCAAAATTTTTATTTTTTCGTGCTCTACACAATGGTATAATTTTCAGAGTCTGAGAATACACTTTTTTGAATCCGAAAATTATCGTGCTCTACACAATGGTATAACTTTCGGATTAAAAAAGTGTGTTTTTAGACTTTGAAAGTTATATCATTGTGTAGAGCACAAAAGATAAAAATTTTGATATCAAATCTGTACAAAAAAGAGTTCGGATAAATAAGTTATGAATCTGCGAAATTTAAAACCGGGCCTGTCATAACTTATTCATTCGAACTCCGTTTTGTACAAATTTTATATAAAAATTTTTATTTTTTCGTGCTCTACACAATGGTATAATTTTCAGAGTCTGAGAATACACTTTTTTTAATCTAAAAATTATCGTGCTCTATACAATGGTATAACTTTCGGATTAAAAAAGTGTGTTTTTAGACTTTGAAAGTTATATCATTTTGTAGAGCACAAAAAGTAAAAATTTTGATATAAAATTTGTACAAAAAAGAGTTTGGATAAATAAGTTATGAATCTGCGAAATTTAAAACCAGGCCTGTCATAACTTATTCATCCGAACTCCGTTTTGTACAAATTTTATATAAAAATTTTTATTTTTTCGTGCTCTGCACAATGGTATAATTTTCAGAGTCTGAGAATACACTTTTTTGAATCCGAAAATTATCGTGCTCTACACAATGGTATAACTTTTGGATTAAAAAAGTGTGTTATCAGACTCTTGAAGTTATACCATTGTGTATAGCACGAAAAAATAAAAATTTTGATATAAAATTTGTACAAAAAAGAGTTCGTATAAATAAGTTATGGATCTGCGAAGATTTAAAACCGGGCCTGTCATAACTTATTCATCCGAACTCCGTCTTGTACAAATTTCATATCAAAATTTTTATTTTTTGTGCTCTAGACAATGGTATAACTTTAAGAGTCTGAAAAGTGAAAACACACTTTTTTAATCCGAAAGTTATACCATTGTGTAGAGCACGATAATTTTTGGATTCAAAAAAGTGTATTCTCAGACTCTGAAAATTATACCATTGTGTNACCCATCTCCGAAATAATTTTATTTTTTGGGGGATCGAAATCTTTTTTTTTGTTTTGTATTATATAAATAAAAAAACCACATATATGATATATTATTTTCCTTTGGTTATTAGTAAGGATTCTACCATGTGCACATAATCAAACAAATGTCTTCTTTATTCTCTAAGGGCTCCTCCACTTCCAAGTCTTCCTCCACAAAGAGCCATTTCCATCAACCATACTCGTGGTGAGACTCTTATAGGCATATTTAACTAAAAACATGTCATCATTTGAGAACCTTCAAGCCAAAGTCCTCCTTCCCATCAGCAAGAGGAGGAGCAACGAAAGCAATCTTCAACCAAACATCACTAGATTATGACCCGTGTCATACCCCAAGTTTTGTATTTGGATAAATTGCACTTTGGTACCCTGTTCTATGGACCAGTTTCACTTTGGTACCATGTGATGGAGATTGTGCCCTAGGGCCAATCATTTTATATGTTTGAACATATTATTTGATTAATTTATGGATGATAAATTATGTCGTTATCATATTATTAGCATGTTTACTGTGATAAAAATCCCTGATTAATTATGTGATAATTACTCTAAACTGTCCCTGGTCGATTATTCATGTGGGAATGTGAATGAACTAAGACCAACATGACTTTGGTGTATGGAGATACACGCATGAGATGTTTTACGAGAGTCATGGTGCAATTATGTAAGGGGTTACAAGTTGTTGGACCGACCCGGAGAGTCTTACATGGGTTTAGTCATGAGCTTGTTGGGAATCCTAGGCGCCTAAGGCAGCGGAAGCAAAAATAA
>QANZ01011187.1:0-53066 GCA_003254925.1 Chamaecrista fasciculata
GCTGGCCTTGTTTTAGCCATGGCTGCAAAGACTTGAAGAAAATAATTAGATTAAAACCAAAGAGAAGATCTACAATTGAAAAAACCAAATTTAACTTATAGTGAAGGTCTAACACACACATTAACTTCAAGAATATAATAAAAATATATAGGATTAATAAAATTGAAACACCATAAAAATATATAGAATCAATATAAAACAAATGAAACTTTTAGGACTAATGTAAAATATACCCTATAGTTTAGGGACCTATGTGAGCATTTGACCTTAAATTTAATACATATATATATATAAACGCCATCAGAGTTTAAAAAAAACAAAGATCTAATCTATTTAGTTTAATTTTATTCGTGACCCATCAAATTGATGGAGTACTGGACATATATAATGAAGTATTGAAATCAGCCCTAAATTAAAACACTTTTACGTAAACTAAGTATGTAATAATATATTATGTGTACACCACTATGTTTTAAGGTATAAATTCTCCCTTGTCATATCAATTTCTACTGCTAGAGGTGAACTAATGTACTCAACAATAATTCTACTATCTTCATAGATTGTCCGGGACAAATTATTAAAAAAGAAACTATAGATAGAATCTCTTTATAAAAAATGACAGATATAGGTCCCAAAAAAGAAATTAAGCAAAAATCAGATAAGGAACCATAATAAAGTCAATGTTACTTTGAGATTTGGATACTCACCTTGGAAGCTTGAGTTTTTTCTCTATCTAATCTTCTTCCTTCACTTCCCAGTTGTCTCTCTAAACCAGAATGTTTCACCAAGTTTCTCTCTTCACTTATCGGTTTCTCTCTATCTTCTACTTTTTATGTTTGTTGTGTGCTAATGAGTGATGAGAAAAAAAATAATTGAATAAGGTGAGAATTTGTGAAGATGAAAATGCAAAGAAGATATAGTGATAATGAAAATGAAAGAAGAAATTGAAGAAAAGAATTTAAGTATACCTTGTTCCTTGAGGTAGAATGAGCATGATGATCATAATCACTTGCATTGGTTTTGTTTTCGAATTCCTACATATATAATATATTAAGCATCAGACAAACATACAAAGAATAGTAGGAGTTGAAGCTGCAGATTTCATTTTCAAAGAACAGTAGGAGCATCATCTTGTCTTCATGGGGATGGTGGTATATAAAACAGAATAGCAAAATAACATGGCATGATGTACTGATATACTGATATACTGATTCAATACCTGAGGAAGACACAAAATACACATGGTTTTCAGAAGTCAGAAAAGAAAAAAAGTAGACTTGCCGCTACCTATATATATATACTTGCTTATTAGCAAAATAACCAAATTCAAAGCCAAATCTCACTCAATCAAATCAGAATTCCATCCTATCAAAAACATGGCATGGGCTTTTGACTTCACCAGGCCAACACCATATGTGAAATAAGTATACAAAATCTCAAAAGAAGAAAGATATTAAAGTAAATCAACCTGTTCAAGCCTCAATTACCAGTAAGTGGCTAAATCTATGACAATGTAATAATGTATACAAGTAGTAGTTTCGAAAATGATTTATCTATAGGAAACAATTCAGCAACTACTCTCATATAGACCCACGATGTGATTCAAATTCATAGTCCATTTCATGTTGATGATGATAATGATATTGTTTGATTCCAATTGGTGTATGAAACAGTTTCATTTCTGCTAAGTACATAAGCATGAGTCAAGAACACAAGAAATAAGTACCCCCCAAACTTTTGTTATTTTAGCTGAATGAGAAGCAAAAACACCCAACTTAGGCAAACAAACAAGCTGCTAAGTGCTAACAACATCAAATAAAACAGAATCTGTCCAATATGCACGTGTCATCAATTCAGTGGTCCTACCAGTAAATTTGAGCGGTTCAACCAAGTCCTTTGACAAATAGATGATATATCACATAATTAGATCTCATTGAATTGAATATATAGTGTTGGTAAATGAACAATTTGAAGTGATAATTGGGATGTCAAAACTTGGTTAGAGAAGAGAAGAGAAGAGAAGAAAAGAGAGAGCATTGTCATGTGGTAATGAAAGCTGGCTAGGCATGTAATCATGTATAGTATTAAGAATGATTATCATAGGGGAAAAGGGGGTGATGTTTGAGTAATTAANCAAAACTAAATTTAACACTTACACTGACTATCTTTGCCTCCTCATTCACATAAGAACCATCCCTCCTCATGTGTGTAGCTCTATAAATAGCCCCCCTACCAATTTTATTAGATCCACTCTCCACTTCCTAACACATACATCATATAATATCAATAAAAATGAAATTGTTGTTAACTAAACACATGAATTATATAAATGTAAATAATACCATTTCATGCCATTTTCTTGCCATAGTTTTAGATCCACAAGTATGTGGCATCTTCAGCTTTTGTCGATTTCCAGTATTTTTAATGCACATTTCCTACAAAGATAAGTAAAAAAACTGTTAATTTAGGTTTTCATCAATAAATCATTATATTTGCTAATATGAGAATCTAGACAATACTCGTGTCTTTGGATTAAGGCGGTAATCAATGAATGCTCCCCACATGTCTTCAGAAATGTTTTCAGGAGGATTCAATATGTTCTCTTCTCTGCTTTTGTTATGATCATAGTGCTTTTTAAGTAATTCTCTACGATAATTCCTCCATTTTCTTCCAAGCCTTCCCATGACATACCTCCTTTGAATGAAATCGTCTAGCTCAAACTTGGTCTTACAAAACAAAATGTCACATTACTTAACCATACCACAAATTAAACAAGAGAAACATGTGAAACAAAACATGAGGTTTTTCTTGAAGCCCACAAGAGGCAAAAAGAGAGAGCAATTGGGCCACTCACTCATAGGTTTTTCTTTTCTTTTAAAACTATTATTGTAGAGCAATTATCTAGGTTGGGAGCTTGAGATGGGAGAGCAATTTGGTTATTGGTCTGACTGACACCTACTGCTCATGGCCATTTATCTACATATAAATAGCTTCCAATATTTCAAAATTCAAGGGAGGGATCTAGTTAATTGGGGACTCATGATGATGACGATGAGAAAACTACAAAAAATACAACAGCAAAACCAGAGGAACTACAAAACAGCAGAAAACAGCAGAAAACAGCAGCATACCTTCACTTGCTCTATTCTCCGCATCAACGACAATATGAAACAGAGCAACTCTAGCAAGGCAGCAACACACAGACAATCAACAGAAATCTCTGCAAATTTCAAACACCGAAACATTAGAAACCCTAAATAACCCTCCAAAATCAACCCCAAAATCAACGGCGGCAAACAGAGAGAAATTAGGGTCAGAAATTGTAGATAAATGGGAAACGAGATGGAAAGCAAAGTAGAACGGTGGTCAAGAGAGCACCTTTGGACGACGGTGGAAGATGCAGAGCGGTGGCGACAAGAGTGAAAATGAAACGCGGAGCGGTGAGATGCAGAGCGAACTGTGAAATGCGCAGCGGTGAGAAGGGGAGATGAAACTGAAGGGGAGATGCGCAATGGAAGATGAAAATTGAAAATGGAGGGGAGATGAAAATGGGAGATGAGAAGCGCAAGAGTGAAAAGGAAGCACAAGAGTGAAAAAGAGAAGCGGGAGAGTAAAAAATTGGTGCCGCCAAAGCCAAATGTGAGAGTATGAAATTGGTGCCCTAAGATTGTGAGGGTATGGACATAATTCTGGCGCTTGTAAAGTGCTAGTAAATAAAAAATTTAAAAAAAATGAAATTGTGGCATTTAAAGCGTCAGAAATATTTTTTTGGCGCTACAAACAAAAAAAAATACCGGCACCTATTTAAGCGCCACAAAATATCAATGTTTTTGGCGCTTTTAGTTAAGCGCCACAAACAAGATGCCACTAATAAATGATTTTCTTGTAGTGTACGGGGTAGTGGGATCCATGTCCATTAGATTGTGACCTGAAGATTCGGTTTTCTCACACTTCTCCATGTGGATTAATTGAGCCATGGGGTCATTATTCTTTGTCGTCTCTATAAATGTCTGGACAGAATCTTTTCTCAAGGTTAGGTAGACAATGGCCATTCCATAAATGGCCATAAGAGGAAACACTATTATCCCAATCAACACTTTTGCCACCTTTGGGAGACTGTTATGTGTTAGCCAATTTACAAATCCTGTGCTTAGATAGTACACGTTTATCCCAATAATTCCCCACGCTAGGACCCATGAAATCACTATATATGATCTGCATGCATGCAAGTGCAACCAAAGTTTAATTATTTTTACCTTAAAATTGTCTTAATAATTGTAATTAATTTCATTATTTTATATATAGTGGAGTTCATATGTCATCATGTTAACTACCTCCTAATTTTTAAGAGGTCAAACTGTTGAAAAATCTGCTCTAAACTTTAGTCATTGTAGGTACATAAATTTTTTTAACTTTGAAAAGTGACAAAAGTTCTCAAATTTTTTTATTTTATGCAAATAACCAAATTTAATTTGTTAAGATTTTTATTTTAAATAAATATTTTTTTTGTAGTTTGATGATTATTTTGTATATTTTATATTCATTAAAACTAAAAATTAATAAGTTTTGTAATTAATAGAAATTAAAAAGATTAAAAAATGATTTTTTAAATAAAAATTTTAATAAAAGGAATTGTTTATACAAAATTAAAAATTTATAAAATCTTTTGCATAATAGTCAAAATTCAACAAAGTTTTCAATATTTTAACTTTTATGAGAGGANTATATATTCCGTGTATGATAGAATGCCAATAGTTATGTGTATATATAATATAATATAGGCCAAAACCCTATTTTGGTCCTTAATGTTTGTTCAAGAATCTGTTTTAGTCTGTAAAGTTTTTTTTTATTCCATTTTGATTCCCAAAAGTTGCTAATAAGTACTTTTACCGTTACTCTTCGAGTCATGTCTATCCACTTTCCTCTTTTAAGAAAAAGAAAAGAAAAAAAGGGGAAAAACTAACTTTCACCTATTGAAAATTTTACTCTTTTGCGTTAAAGTCCGTTGCACATTCTTAAAGATGTTTTAGGATATATTTTGGAGTAGAGCCTTGATCCAGATGAAGAAACAAGGACTAAGTGCAGCTTTTCCCCAGAATTTGGGCTACCATGTAATCTTGCATTGTTTCAATTTTGGACAAAATTATATTTTACCCTCCATTATCTTGCTTTATCTTGCATTTTTCTTTGTCTCCCAAAGCTCTCTTATCTTATCTTGTTTGATCCTATCTTATCATATCATGTTTTATTCCCTTTGTCTCCCTTGTGATACTAGTATAAATAAGAGTCTAATGTATGTGTGTTCCATTCATTCAGAAATATATGTGAGTTTGTATTTGCCTCAAGCAAATTTGAGAGTGGATTTCTCTCTTCGTTTATGTGCCATTTTTGGTATCGAAGCTGGTTCTAGGTTCCAAAATTGATTTTTAGTGAGAGAATCAATGTAAGTTTTGAGTTTTTAGAGGTGTTTTAGTTGAGGAGTCACTTCCACCTCTGGAAATCATATTTCTAGTCATTTTTTCACAAAACGACATCGTCGTTGGACTCAGGAGGTCGAAAGACCTTATATTGGGTGTTATCGCAGCCGTCGAAGCCACCGTGTAACTCGTTGGAAAATTACATAGTCGCCGGAAAGTTTGTTGGAGAAGACGATCGTCACCGGAAAATCTCGCCGGAGAAGACGACCTTCACCAGGAAAACTCTCCGGAGAAGACAGCCTCTGCCGCAATATTCTTCTACTTCTCAAGGTTAAAGACGACCACGTCAACTCCACTTTGTCCAGTCATCGCCATGTCATCCATTCGTTGCTTGCCACGTGTCATCGTTGCCACATCACCCTATACTTTCAGTAAATGTATTTTTGCCCCAAATCATTCATTATTTACATTTTAGCCCCTATACTTCATAAAATTACAATTCTGCCCCAAAATTTCTGTAAATTTCGATTTTTCACCCCAAAACTTTTTGCAATTACAGAAGTTCCCCAAATCTTTCTAAAATTACAGAAATTCCCCAGTTCTTTCCAAAATTACAAAAATTCCCCCATACTTTTGAAAATCGCATTTTTACCCATATTTCCCAAAATATTTTCGTTCTAGTCCACAAAAAAAAGTTCCTTCATTATTCTTTCTAGCCTTCAAAATAGCCTTCAAGAAGACAAGTGTTAGAGCTTTTCATAAAATTGAAATGGTTCAACTAAGTCATCAAATCCAACAATTGTTCGAAGCAAGACCATTATTTGATACAGTGCCATTATTTGATGAGGAGTCGATATTTGATGAGGAGCCAATATTTGATGATGAGCCACTGTATGATGACAAGCTAGTGTTTTATGATGAGCCAATGTACGATGAGGAGATTACCCCTACTGACCAAGGTGACCCTCTGATTATTAAACATAAAGCTTGCCTATATGGCACAGAAACAAAGAGAGAAATCCACTCTCAAATTTGCTTGGAATCTTATACATTGATTGTTGTTTTGAATCTTATAATTTAAAGGGCAAAAACTTATATCAAGTTCTTTATATCTTTACTATCAAGTTCTCCAATCGATATTTGACACGTGGCAAAAATTTTATACATGACCAATCAAGAGAGAATATTAAACACCACTTTTTGCATGACCAATCATTGAAGAGAGAGAATGTAATTAAAATTTGTGATAGGACGGGAACTTGATAGGAAGATATAAGGAACTTGATATAAGTTTTTTTTTTCCTAATTTAAAATAAAGGAAATCTATAATATAATTAATAAGAAACTCTTCAAATTTTGTTTTGTATGTAGAAAGAAGCTCAAATCTTGACTTTTGGCCTCCCAAATGATCCATTTGGACCACTTATGACTCTTTTTGAACACAAAGGTTTTCTCACAGACAGGTATATATATATAGTTCTACCTTTAATTAATACAATAATTAATAATATTCTATTGACATAATTAGGAGTTAGGACTAATATAATTGTTGAGACTAATTTATTTCTATGCGTTGTTTATCCTTGATAAAATATAATTAAGGATAAGAGAAGAATTAATTGGAGGGACGAGATATTGGGCTCTTGAGAAAAAGCTTTGTCGTGCTCTAACAAACAATGAAAAGGTATGCAAAAGAAATATATTTTTTTGTATAATATATATATATATAGATATATCCATTGATTTGTCATTTTTATATATATTTAAGAGATGTACAATCGGATTCTTAATATATAGTTTCATGTTTGATACTTGATGATGAATACTTAATGTAAAATCCAGATAAATATTGACGATGTGACGAAGGCTATGCATCTAAAATCTTTTGACTATCGAGCTATGAATCTTCTTATAACCAGATGCGAGGAGAAAAGGTAAAATTAATTAGCCAAACATATAATGTTGGATATAACCTATGTACCATGTGATGACATGTACAGTTACAGTTACGGTTTGGTGTAAATTAGCTTTAGTTAGAAGAGGTGTACAGGATAATTTCTATTTTCTGTTAGGAGTAGTTCATGAATTAGTTTCAGGTGGTTAGGAGGAATTTACTTTTTTGTCCTTTAGTGACTGTGTATTTAAACGATTTCAGTGTGAATAATATACAAGTTCTTTCTTCATTTCTATTACATTCTTCCGTTTTTCTCTCTGATTACTAATAATTCACATGGTATCAGAGCTAAATCGTTCCTAAACTCTGCAATTCGACTCATTTTGTCTCTCTTTTCTTCTTCTTTACTTCGTCATGACTACTTCTGATAATTCCTCTGCTACTACACATAATACCTTACCTGTTTCCAGTAGTGATTCTGTGTCTGATGTAATTCTGCGCAAGAATCCATACTTTCTTCATGCTTCTGATAATCCAGGACTTAAGCTCGTAACTAATCCTTTGGACATGCATAATTTCACTATCTGGCGTCGTTCTATTTTTATTGCACTTAAAGCTAAGAACAAGCTTAGCTTCATTAATGGAAGTTGTGTTCGACCTGCTGATGAATCTTCGGATGAATTTCTTCAATGGAGTTCAGTTGATTCAATGGTAACATCTTGGCTTTTAAATGCTATGACGAAAGAATTATCTGATTTGTATGTCTATACTTCATCTGCTAGAGCTTTATGGCTTGAATTAGAGGAAAAATTTGGACAGAGTGATAAAATGCGTGTGTTTAATATCAAGAAACAGTTAACAAATATTAAACAAGGTACTGATTCTTTGGCTGTCTATTCTAACAATTTACGAAAACTGTGGGAGGAACTTCATTGTTTAGAGACTAGAAAGAAGTGTGTTTGTGCTGGATGTACTTGTGATGCTAGGCAGTCAAATGATGAGGTTGATATTTCTGATCAGGTCATGCAATTTTTAATGGGATTGCATGATTCTTATGAAGCTGTTACCAGTACTATACTAATGATGGATCCACTTCCATCATTTAACAAAGCATACTCTATTGTTTCTCGTATAGAGAATCAAAGATCTAGTTCTGTTCCTTCAGCAATTAATACTGAGCATAGTGCTTTAGCTGTCAAGGTTTCTAATGCTACTAAGGATTTTCCTGATAATAAGAATTTTGCTAAGAAGAAAGATATGAAGAAGGCTGATCGATTTTGTACTCATTGTCATAAGAATGGTCATTTGGAGGAAGCATGCTTTAAGAAGCATGGCTATCCTGATTGGTTCAAGGAATTTCAGAACCAGAAATCACAGAAAACACAGACTCATGTTAATAATATGACTAATCTTTCTTCTGATGATTCTTGTAAGGACTTGCAATCTGCAGATGTGTCTGTTCTTTCAGATCTTATTGCTCAGATGCAAAAGATGGTGAAAGGCAAGGCTGTTGCTGAAGATAGTATCATGAACACTAGCTGTTTCACAGATTTCGCAGGTACCTTTGGTACTTTTTCTTCTGTTTCTAATTCATCTCCTGCTAAGTGGATAATTGATTCTGGTGCATCTAATCATGTTTCTGGAGATTTGTCTCTTTTCTCCAATATATCTTCTGTTGCTTCTTCAAATACTGTTATTCTACCAGATGGTTCTGTTAAGACAATTAAAAAGATTGGTGATATTCCTATAACTTCACAATTAACTCTTACTTCAGTGCTCTATGTGCCTGGTTTTCGATATAATCTCATTTCTGTGCATCGACTTGCTGCTGCTGCCAATTTGAGTTTTATTTTTACTCCTTCTGGTTGTATGGTGCAGGACCAGAAGAGTAAAGTTCTGGTAGCATCAGGAAAAGTGCAGAAACACTTATATTTTTTACAAGAAGTTGATGAATGTAATGCAATTTCTGGTTGTAACAATGCTGTTGATTCAGTTTGTTGGCATAATAGACTAGGTCATCCTAGTTCTCTTGTTTTACAGAAATTACCAATAAATGCCAAATTAGATGGTAATACAGTATGTGATGCTTGTCATAGTGCCAAACAGACTCGTTTACCCTTTGGATCAAGTACAATTCATACTGATTCTTGTTTTGCACTTATTCATTTGGATATATGGGGTCCTTATCATGTTCAGTCAGTTTCTGGTGCTAGATTCTTTCTCACTATTGTTGATGATTTTACTCGTGCTGTTTGGACATTTTTAATGCATTCAAAGACACAAACTGTGGCTTTGATTGATCAATTTCTTAAGTATGTTCATAATCATTATAAGACTACTGTTAAAGCAGTAAGGACAAATAATGGCAGTGAGTTTTTAAGTAATGAGTGTCAGAAGTTATTTGTTGATTCTGGTATTGTTCATCAAAGGAGTTGTGTGTATACTCCTCAGCAGAATGGTGTAGTGGAAAGGAAGCATAGACATCTTGTGGAGGTTGCTCGTGCATTACTTCATCATGCTAGTTTACCTTCTCAATTTTGGGGAGAGGCCATTTTGACAGCAACTCATATTATTAACAGACTTCCTAGTTCTGTTCTTTCTTGGGATTGTCCCTATTTTAAACTGACTTCCAAGCAACCTGATTATACCAAACTAAGAGTGTTTGGTTGCCTATGCTATGTTTCTAATCTCAGTCCTTCTAAAAAGAAATTTGATTCTCGTACTAAGAAGTGCATCTTTCTTGGGTATGTCCCTTATTGTAAAGGTTACAAAGTCTATGATTTAGCCACTTCTCAGATTTTTCTTTCCAGAGATGTTCAATTTTTTGAGACTCAATTTCCTTATGCCCATATTTCCCAATCTTCTTCTACTCCTTTAGCTTGTCCAGTCGAGGATAATTCTGATTCTGCCACACCTTTATTTCTTCCACCTACTTCTGTACATCCTTCATCATCTTCTGAATCATCAATTCTTCCCAATATTCCTTCTGTTTCTACAAATTCTTCTGATTCTCTTTCATCCATACCTGTTAGAAGAAGTACTAGGGACAAAAATCAACCATCTTGGTTAAAGGATTATGTCCAATGTTCTATTCATAAGCCTACTTCTTTTACTCCACCTTCTTTTCCCTTTGTCTATCCATCCTCTTTTTCTCCAGAGTACCTTAATTTTCTAGGAAATATATCTTCTGTTATTGAACCACAACATTATAAAGATGCTAAAAATTCTGTTGAGTGGCAATGTGCTATGCAAAAAGAAATTGATGCTTTAGAACAAAATAACACATGGGATTTGGTGCCTTTACCTTCTGGCAAGAAGCCAATAGGTTGTAAATGGGTATATAAAATTAAACTCAAGGCTGATGGTAGTATTGAGCGATATAAGGCTAGATTGGTGGCTAAGGGTTTTAATCAAATTGAAGGTTTAGACTATACTGACAGTTTTTCCCCAGTTGCTAAAAATGTTACTGTGAGACTTCTTCTTGCTTTGGCTGCATCTAAAGGCTGGTTGTTACATCAATTTGATGTTAACAATGCTTTCTTACATGGTTTTATCGATGAAGATATATATATGAGTCCTCCACCTGGTTATGATAAAGCTAAAAATGGTTTAGTTTGCAAACTTAAAAGAAGCTTGTATGGTCTTAAACAAGCTTCAAGACAATGGAATTTGGAGATTACTGCTATGCTCAAAAATTCTGGTTTTTCTCAATCTTCTCATGATCACTGTTTGTTTACTAAGGGTGAAGGTTCTACTTTTGTTGCTCTACTCATTTATGTGGATGATATCTTGGTTTTAAGTCCTTCAATGCCTCTTATTGACAATATCAAAGATTTTCTTCATAGCAAGTTTACTATTAAGGACCTTGGTCCTGCTAGATACTATCTTGGTTTGGAGATTGCAAGATCCTCTGCTGGCATGTATATTAATCAACGTAAGTATGTTCTTGATCTTCTTCAGGATACTGGGTTAATGGGTGCTAAACCTGCTGATGTGCCTATGGTTAAGTCTATCAAATTTCATACTGATGATTCTACTGTGCTAGCTGATCCTAGTCCATACAGAAGGTTAATTGGTCGTCTCTTATACTTGGGTTTTACTCGTCCTGATATCACATTTGCTACACAGCAGCTCAGTCAATTTGTTCATCAACCACATAAGTGTCATTGGGAAGTTGCTTTACACATTCTTCGTTACCTTAAGAATGATCCTGCCAAAGGGTTGTTTTATCCTTTTAATCCTAAAGTTTCTTTGTCCCTTAATGCTTATTGTGATGCAGATTGGGCCACTTGTCCTGATACACGAAGGTCCATTACTGGTTATAGTATATTTCTAGGGGATTGTTTTGTCTCCTGGAAGTCAAAGAAGCAAGTTACTACTTCACGAAGCTCTGCAGAGGTTGAGTACAGGGCTCTTTCTACAACAGTTTGTGAGTTACTTTGGATTTCTTATGTGCTTAAAGATCTGCAGATTCCTGTTATTACTCCAGTGCCACTTTGGTGTGATAGTCAGGCTGCCATTCATATTGTGAAGAACCCAGTGTTTCATGAGCGTACTAAACATCTGTCTATTGATTGTCATATGGTTCGAGAGCAGTTCAAGGCTGGCTTTGTTCATCCTCAGCATGTTTCTTCATCATTTCAGCTTGCTGATTTTTTCACAAAGCCTTTAGCTGCTCCTCAATTTTCTCATTTTCTTTCCAAGTTGGGACTGCGTAGTTTTCATCAGTCTCCAACTTGAGGGGGGGGGTGATGACATGTACAGTTACAGTTACGGTTTGGTGTAAATTAGCTTTAGTTAGAAGAGGTGTACAGGATAATTTCTATTTTCTGTTAGGAGTAGTTCGTGAATTAGTTTCAGGTGGTTAGAAGGAATTTACTTTTTTGTCCTTTAGTGACTGTGTATTTAAACGATTTCAGTGTGAATAATATACAAGTTCTTTCTTCATTTCTATTACATTCTTCCGTTTTTCTCTCTGATTACTAATAATTCACACCATGAGATGTCATTAACTGTACTATGATTTGAATTTTATTTTCTATAAGGACCTTAACATTGTCTGAAATTATTCCGGGACTTTTAATCTTGCCTTTTTACATTCTAGCTAAGAATTTCTGGCAACATAAAAATCAAAACAAAGTGGCATGCATGTTAGATTTTAAACAAATCCTAGTCGATCAATATATCATTAGGTTCATTATTCATGAGTACCATGTTCTCCTCAATTTGAAGGTTGACGAATTGCATATGGAATTTTTTTCGGCTGCGGAGTTAATATGGGAAATTACGGAAGATTTGTAAGTTATCTATATCTATATATGCGCATTTTGTTTTAATTTATGTGCTTTTACTTTATGATGAATTGTATATGGAATTTTGTAAACTAGTGGGAGAAACAAAATAATTATGAGAATATAGAGAAATGAGAATGGGTATTCTATCTTTCGGATAATTTAAAAAGGGAAAACTATATTTTGGTATCATGTGATATTCTCTATTAACACTTTGGTACCCTTCGGAGCTATTTTATAATTTTAACTATAACAAATTTTGCAAAAATTACATATTGACCCCCAATATTTTCAGAAAATTACAAATAGGTCCCTAGATACATATTATCCAGGGACTCAAATGAAAACTTAAAAAAAATCGAGTACGAAAGTGTTAATGGAGAATATCACAGGGTACCAAAGTGTCATTTTTTAAACCACAGAGTATCAAAATAAAATATGACCAAACCACAGAGTATCAAAGTGTAATTTACCCTTTTAAAAATCAACAAGTCTATAGGGCACTTGAGTCATAGAAGAGTCTAGCCATTATGTTTTTATCTCTCCTCATTGAGTCATTTTTTTTTTGTACAAGAGTTTAGGTGAGTTGGGCCCCGGGGGCTCACCAAGGTCAGGGCAGGCCTCAAGGCTCTATGAGCGCTTACAGAGGTACTTACAGATCGCCTACCAACAAGGTCCTCACATCGGCAGCGGGATTCGAACTCACAACCCCTTGGATTATGAGTTAACTCCTTACCATCTGGCCAACCTTTGTTGACCATTGAGTCTTTTACACTCAGTCCTTTTTTTTTAATTTGGTGAAAACAAGGGGCTAAAAAGCCCAAACCTCATTGAGATTTGTAATATTTATTTTTCTTTTTTTTTTCTTTTGAATTTTTATAAAAAAATTAACAAACATGTGAGAGAAAAAGTCTAATTTCAACCTTTTTACATTTTCACCCTTTAAAGATAACATTGATATTTTTATTTTATATTCCAAGAGCTCCTTCCAACATTGTTTTTCCTCTAGGAACCTTTCATCAATTTTTAAGATTCAAAAAAATTGTTGCACTGTAACTAAAATCCAGTTAAGGCCTTAAGGGAGCTAATCCTCTCTCTCTATATACATATATTCTCCTCTCTCTAATTTTTCTTCCTCTCTTTTATATATAGGGCTGAATTCCAACTAGTAACACCCATTAATTAATGAATACATTTGTTGTTGACATTCACGGATATGTTACAAATCTAACAAAATTGATGTGACTATTTTGCAGGTGTGACTATGAGGTGAGTTTAACAATTTCAGGTTTTGCAACTGCTAATTAATTAATTTTAGGGTAATCCTATGGAGATTGGAGACGAGTTCGTTATATTTAACTTTTTCAATCTCCTAATTTGTATTTTATAATTTTTAAAAAATATTACACATATTTCAAAATTAAACTAGTTAAATTCAATTGTTAAAAAATATATTGTCCAAACTATTTATTTCTTTATAAAATTACCCTTCAATTAATTATTGTGCATGACAATGACATTTAATTAATGTTGTCAATCTAAGGAAGAGAAATATGTGCAGGATGATATTTTAAAGAACAGTTTTAATTTGTTGCGGTTGTTTACTAAAATGTATGGAGCTTCAGGTGCCCCAGTCATCCTAGTGAGTACAGTACTACTCTTATTTCAAATTTACAATGATTATATTTTTGATATATCAAACATTATTTATTGTCATAATAACATGTTTTTTTTTTGTTACTTGTCATAACATTAGTATTAAACATAAATATTGTGGTAACTTATACTATACCACATATACAGTATATAAAATATATATAGGATGAATTATGATATCTGTCTAAATAATGTTTTTTAGATATTTGTGAATATGTTTTATAATAAAATTAGTTACATATTTGTATGATTAATTATGAAAGAAAAAGAATATAAAGTTTATTTACTTATTTATTTTTGAAAACTTAAGTAGGTGCATATCAATATATCATCAATAGTATAACTATTCGTTCTGATAGATATCATAAAACACATAAAAATTTTACCTAAATTTTTTATCGTATATGAAATGCAGACAATGTACATTAGAGAGGTCGAAGAGAGGTACAATAGTTCTCTAAAGTTAATAGATCCCCTATTGGCGTTGAATTATCAGAAAATATGTGATGAACCAGCTAAGGAAGGTAAACTATACCTATACACACACATATTTGTATATATAAACTTTTGTTACTATAATTTATTAATTTGGAATAAATTTTTGAATTAGATGGAAGGGTTTTTGGGTACTTTGGCGCAGTGACGGAGATAGGGGGGCTGGTGGGGGCCACGGCCCCCCAAAATTTCAGTAGTTATTACAAATTAGTCTTAATATAATTTAATTGTATGCAGTATAATCCCAACGGCCCCCCTTTCAGTGTTAAAAAAAATTTCTGGCCCCCCCTTGTTAACATTTCTGGCTCCGTCACTGCTTTGGCGATCACAGGTGGAATATACCAAATGTGATTCCAGACGAAGACCTCTACAGATCATCAAAGTTGATTACTGACACCAGTGTGTGTATAAATGGAAGCAAATCTTATTATTTTTTGTTTTTGGATACATTGCACATGTTTGCTTCCATCTTGGGTCTATTATGTTTTATGTCGTTTCTTTGCTTATTTGATCTGATAGGCCCTGAAATTCTCACTAATTTCTCATCGGGCTTTGTTTGTTTTTCTTTTTTGTTTTAGTGTGTTTCAAGCTCTTTGTGCTTTGTTTAGACAAAAAATAAAAATAAAAAACATTAGAGTTGTTATAATCTTTTGGCCTGAAGAGTTGTTATAATTTTATTTTGATTGTTAAATTTTCAGAAATAGATCCTCTAGAGTTTATTTCTCTATATTTCTTTTTGTAGAGTTAGAGAGATAAATGAAGAGAAAATAAGAGAGAAAAAGAGAAAATGCGGATCTTATATATTTTTATTTCATGAAATTTATAGTTTTTTTTTAACTCCACGAAAAATGCATGTAAAGGAACTCTAGAGAATCCAATCCCAATGGGTTGAAAAATGAAAATTTACACATCCCTCTCATCCAACACATGTTACGTTACAGCGATATTAGATAATGTCAAATTAGTTTTTTTTATAAGAAACTTAATACAACTAGCTAGCACAGTCACAAAGTCAAAAAAACAGACTGAAGAACCATACATTACAGACCTAAGTCTAATTAAATTAAGGCCAAAATGCGAATTTGGTCCTGTAACTTTGCTTTAGGTCCTAAATAAGTCTTATATCTTTTTGTCTTAGTTTTGATCCCATATGTTTTGAAAATCTCCCACCGTTAGTCCTCCGTCCATTTAGATTACAGTTTAGTCCTGAAAACTTCAAGTCCCTGACTATCAAAATAAAAGTGAAAGAGCATCCCTGAAAATTCTCAAATCTTACATCTTGGTCCCAAATCCATGAATTCTTCATGAAATGGAATAGAAATACAAAAACAACACAAATTAAAGCAAATGACAAAGGGATCAAAACTAAAAACGCAAAAAATTTAAAACTCATCAGAAAATGCCCTAAAGTCGCTGGAAAGCGTGTGGGAATCGCTGAGAAATTCAAGAACTCATCCAAAAACCCCAATTGTTTGAGTGAGATTTCAGTGAGGTATGACGTGTTTGGAGGAGTTCTTGAGTTTCTCGGCGATTTCCGTACGTTTTCCGACGAGTTTGGGGCATTTTCCGATGTGTTTTAAATTTTATGTGTTTTCAGTTTTGGTCCCTCTGTCATTTGCTTTAATTTATGTTGTTTTTGCATTTTTATTCCATTTCATGAAGAATTCATGGATCTGGGACCAAGATGTAAGGTTTGAGAATCTTCAGGGATTCTCTTTCACTTTCATTTTGATAGTCAAGGACTTGAAGTTTTTTAGGACTAAACTGTAATCTAAAATGGACGGAAGACTAACGGTGGGAGGTTTTCAAAACATATGAGACTAAAACTGAGACAAAAAAAGATATAAGACTTATTTGGGACCTGGAGCAAGGATACAAGACCAAATTCAAGACAAAAAAAATATAAGACTGATTTGGGATCTAAAACAAAATTACAGGACCAACTTCACACTTTAGCCTTAAATTAAAAATTCGCACTTTCACCTTAAATTAAAAACAAATTAAAAACAGGGAATGGGTTACAAACAATTAATTGGCAGCAACGACCAAGCAAAGCTTCAAGTTATTAGATAAATATTGATACCAATAAAGTGACGATTTGCATTAACATAACAAACCGTTATTTTACATATGTAGGCATTTATATATAACTTTTCTTTAGTGACTCTGTTGAAGATATAATTTAAAATTAATTGATTGTTTTTTGTTAGTTTTTTTTTTTGTTTAGTTGTTGTTAAGTCTATTTATTTAAAAAATTATTTTAATTATATTTTTTGTTATGCCCACAATAAGTTTAAAATATTGCTTCTCACTTCTTAGATATGTGACTGATTTTAAGGATAATATAATCAATTTTTAAAAAAATATTTTCAGTTTATGCATCTTTACAAATTGATTAATATATATGCATGTTCCGAACATAAATTTTCAACAGGTTCCCTAGAAGTTTATGTTATTTATTTATTGAGTAAACTCCCAAATTGGTCCCTGGATTATTGGGTCGCTGACAGATTGGTCCCTGATTTATGGAAATTGACAAATAGGTCCCCAAATTTTACTAACGTTAGTCAAATTGGTCCCTGAAGCCGTTAACTGCTGACGTGGCACGTTAAGTGCCACGTCAACAGTTGGAAAACTGAAAAAAAAAAAAAAGCCAACTCTGCGTGCCACATCAGCATTAATAATAAAAAAAATTTCATTCAAAATTCAAATAGGTCCCTGAGTTATATTTTTATCTCATTATTCTCAATTTCCCCTCTTTTTCATCATCTTCATTCATTTTAGTCCCAAATCCTCAAAATAAAATTGTAAAATGTCCCAAAACTCTTCCAAACATTCCAGTTTAGTCCTTAAAAGTATTAAAAACCCTAAACCCTAAACCCCAAACCCTAAACCCTAAACCCTAAATCCTAAAATCCTAAACTCCAAACCCTAAAACCTAAACCCTAAACCCTAAAACCCTAAAATCCTAAAATTGTAAAGTGTCCCAAAATTCTTCTAAACATTTCAATTTAGTCCTTCAACTCTAAAACCTCAAACCCTAGAACCCCAAATCCCAAACCCAAAACTCTAAAACCCCAAACCCTAAACCCTAAAATCCCAAACCCCAAACCCTAAAATCCCAAACCCCAAATCCTAAAACCTTAAACCCTAAATTGTAAAACCCCAAACCCTAAAATTCCAAACCCCAAACCCCAAAACCCCAAACCCTAAAATCCTAAACCCTAAACCCTAAAATCATAAACCCTAAAACCCTAAAATCCTAAAATTGTAAAGTGTCCCAAAATTCTTCCAAACATTTCAATTTAGTCCTTAAACTCTAAAACCCCAAATCTTAGAACTCCAAACCCCAAACCCTAAAACCCCAAACCCCAAACCCTAAACTCTAAAACCCCAACCCCCAAAATCCCAAACCCAAAACCCTAAAACCCAAAACCCCAAACCTAGATCCTAAAATCCCAAACCCCAAATCCTAAAACCTTAAACCCTAAATTGTAAAACCCCAAACCCTAAAATTCCAAACCCCAAATCCTAAAACCTTAAACCCTAAACTCTACAACCCCAAACCCCAAACCCTAAAATCCCATACCCTAAACTCTAAAACCTTAAACCCCAAACCCCAAACCCTAAACTCAAACCCCAAACCCCAAACCCTAAAATCCCAAACCCTGAACCTTGAACCCCAAACCCTAAAATCTAAAACCCCAAACCCCAAACTCTAAAACCCCAAACCCTAAAATCCCATACCCTATATTCTTTGGTTTATTATCTATTCATTTAATTAGAGGACCAATTTGTCTAACATATTGAACTATTTTGATAAATTCGGGGACTGATTTGAATAATACTGTTGCTCGTCACAATTGTTGAACTTTAATGTACAGTCACAATTCTGATGGTTTGGGGTTTTAGAGTTTAGGGTATGGGATTTTAGGATCTAGGTTTTGGGTTTTGGGTTTTAGGGTTTCGGGTTTGGGATTTTGGGGGTTGGGGTTTTAGAGTTTAGGGTTTGGGGTTTGGGGTTTTAGGGTTTGGGGTTTGGAGTTCTAAGATTTGGGGTTTTAGAGTTTAAGGACTAAATTGAAATGTTTGGAAGAATTTTGGGACACTTTACAATTTTAGGATTTTAGGGTTTTAGGGTTTATGATTTTAGGGTTTAGGATTTTAGGGTTTGGGGTTTTAGGGTTTAGTTTAGGGTTTAGGATTTTTAATACTTTTAAGGACTAAACTGGAATGTTTGGAAGAGTTTTGGGACATTTTACAATTTTATTTTGAGGATTGGGGACTAAAATGAATGAAGATGATGAAAAAGAGGGGAAATTGAGAATAATGATTTAAAAATATAACTCAGGGACCTATTTGAACTTTGAATGAAATATTTTTTTATTATTAATGCTGATGTGGCACGCACAGTTGGCTTTTTTTTTTTCAGTTTTCCAACTGCTGACGCAGTTAACGGCTTCGGGGACCAATTTGACTAACGTTAGTAAAATTCGGGGACCTATTTGTCAATTTCCATAAATCAGGGACCAATTTGTCAGTGACCCAATAATCCAAGGACCAATTTAGGAGTTTACTCTTTATTTATTTTTGGCCTGAGCCTTAATATTGACATGTTATTGTTAATGCATATGAGTAGAGGGTAGGACAAGAGACATGGAGGGTAGGTAAACCCACAAGTATAGTCTTCAACCCAACAAACTTCTAAGCACATATAGAAGTATTGGGGAAAATTCGTAATCTAATCATTATACTTTACTCACAATTTTAATTTAGTCCCTATAATTTTATCATTGTTTAAATTATTCATCCCTATACTTTACAAATATTTAAAATTTTGTCTTTTATATTTAATTAAGTAAGCTATTTTCCAAAATACAAAATTGATTCATTATATGTTAACATCAATACTAGTAAAAATAATATTAAATATTGAAGACTAAGGGTGTGTTTGGGAAACAATTATCTTTTCATTACAAATTCATTATCCTCATTTTCATTACATAACTTGAGCTACAGTGCTATATGAGTGTTTGTTTTCCAATTATAAAGTCATTACAAAAATATCACTTCATTACAAACTCATTTCATTACATATTTCATATCCAATTACTAACATACCCCTACTCAAATACCTATAATTACCTATACTCTAATACAAATATAAAAAAACTATTTAGCAAAATAGTAATTTTCAATACCCTCATTTATTACACTTACAACTTTCTCTCTCCACTCATCATTTTTTCTTTTTTCTTCCTCTTTTTCTTATTCACCCCCTCTCTCTCTCACATATATATTTTATAATTATAATATATATATACATTTCGGCCATATATATATATATATATATTATAATAATATAATGTGTATATATATTTTAACATATATATATATGCCACACACTCACGTATTCATATATATAATATAATAATATATAAATATTTTTTATTTTATAAATATATTATATTATACTATATATAATTTATAATTTATATTAATTTAAAATAAAATAATTCAACTCATGTTATTTACATTTTAGTCCATGATATAAAATATATAATTCAGACGCCAAAAATATACATTTTGGTCTCTCCTCCAGTATATATATGGGTATACGAGAGAGGCAGATAGTGGAAGAAGAGTGGATGGTGCGATGTGCTCATGCGTGAAGATCAACGGTCATATTATTACCCGCAAAAAGACAAACCGTTTTGATTAATATATAATTTTTGGTCCCACATTTTTTTCGTGGATAACATTTTGGTCCTTCAATTTATTTTTTGGAGGAAAGTTTGCAATATAGAAACCCAATCGTTGATGAATGCAATTTTTTACGGGTCAAGAGATATATTTCACTTTCGTAAGGACCGATTCGTTCAATTTATATAAAATCATAGACCAAATGGTAGGTTTTTAAAAATTTACATTTTGGTCCTTTCATTTTATTACATAATACTACTCCAACCTTAATTACAAATATTCACATCTAGCACAAATTCCGAGACAATTTCATTACCATTTCATTTCATAACCACCACAACCAAAAAGTCAAAATATTATTTTTTTATTTCTATCTATTTCCATTATCAATTATCAATTCTACCCCTATACAATTTAAAAAAACCCATATATTTATTTTAACCAACCACAATCATTACATACCCTTTTTCATGATTTCACATCCTATTTTTTTCATTACATCTCAAACTAATCCAAACACCATTTTCATTACATTTTCATTACATAATTTTTTCATTACCTTTTCATTACATAAACTCATCATTTCATTACCTACTTCTGATCCAAACACACCCTAAGACTTAAACATTAGATAGAGTATGAAGACCCAACAATTAATTTATTTAGAAAAATATTTTTTTTACTAAAATGTATTTATGGAATAAAATATATATTTTATGTTCTGCGAGCATTTATGAATTAGGGGTGGTGGCGCAGTTGGCTAGCGCGTAGGTCTCATAGCTTCTGAGTTATCCTGAGGTCGAGAGTTCGAGCCTCTCTCACCCCACTTACTTTTTCATTTTAGCTTTCATTTCGTTCATTACTTTCATCTCTGTCGGACTAAAAATGACCGAAAATGTTATTTATGGTTTCATTTTAGCTCACCTTTTTTTTTTCATTTCACGTTCTGGCCTAAAATATAAATAGCTTTGCTTTAGGTAAAAATATCTTTTTGGTCCTTAAAATTTACATCAACTTTCAATTTTGGCCTCAATAGTTTCTTGCTGTCAATTTCATCTTCAATATTTTATATTTTGGTCAATTTTATTCTTTGATCTTACTTTAGCCAAATATTAATGATAAATTCTATGTGACTAATTAATGACATATAACGTAAAATTGATAAAAAAAATAAACTCAAATTCAAACTCAGGTTAAATAATAGGATGAATTTTCTCGTTAATTTATTAAAAGAAGTTAGTTAAAAGATAAAATTGACCAAAATATAAATTATTGGAAACAAAGTTGACAGCATAAAAAACATTGGGGCTGAAATTGAAAGTTGATGTAAATTTTGGGGACCAAAAGAATGTTTTTGCCTGGTCTATTATGTTTCAAAATGTTCAAATTGTTCTTAAATGTTGGCAAAAATGTTTCATTTTGGTCCTAAATATTGGTAAAATATCTAATTTTGGTCCCAAACTATTGAATTTAGTCATATTTCTCTCATCTCTCATTTCAAGTTCAAAGGACTTGTTAATGGAAACTCGTAACTCTGAATTCGGCGCATTAGAATTTGAAACGAGAGATATATGATCAACATTACTTGTTTGACCATAAAACGAGCGGTCAACTTTTAGGATTTGACCTCGTTTGTTGACAGCCCCAACTGGATAGAGAAAGTACTCTTTGAGAATAATACATAGCTTTAAACTCGTCACATTTGAATTTGAAACAAGTCATATTCAATAGTTTTGAACCAAAATGAAACATTTTGCCAACATTTAAGACCAATTTGAACATTTTGAAACATAATGAACCAAAATGAACATTAAGGCATATATTTAGGACCAAAATGACCCTCTAATATCATTATAAATGCAACTTTTGAAATAATAAACAAGATGATTACAATTGAAATCTACAAGAAAACACACTTTGCAATCCTTTATGAAGATTGCAAAACCCTGAGATGCTTTTTCGCATGGCATCAATTAATCTCCACCTTAAATTAATTTTGTAAAATTTCTTTTCAATGAAAGATATTGCAAACCCACCAGATTATTTCAATCTAACTCCCACATCCAAATCTGTTTCGATTCTGCAAAAAGCAATCCCAAGGCCCATCATTTGGCAAGGACCATCATCTTTAATTCCCTAATTCCACAATTATTATTTCATTACTGCTGGAATACAGGCAAAGATGGGGACATAACGGGGAAAAATTAATCTTTCCTTATTGACAAGTATATATATATGTGATTCAAATTTATATAAGAACATCGCAAATATTAAATAGAGATGACGTTGCACCCTCGATATATTCATAATCCAAACCAAGAAAAAATCTACCAGGAGTTTAAATTCCAATGAACCAAAACATAATCTAATTTCTTGCTCTAAACATACTTCTACCAGGACCTTTTCAACCATTCAAAAATCAATGACGAAGGACTTAAAAAATGCCACAAAATAAACATATTACTATCTCATACTGGCTGCAGTCTTGCCTTTGCTTAAACCAGCAAGTTCCTCAATAAGCTTCTTCTCTTCACTGTTGAGTCTTTTTGGTATTTCAACTTGCACACGAACCAATTGATCACCCCTCATTTTGCTTTTATTCAGAAAGGGAACGCCTTTCTTTGACATAACAAGTGTTGTGTTGGGTTGTGTCCCAGCTGGGACCTTCAAATCCACCATGCCATCTACAGTAGGAACCTTAATTGTAGTCCCTAAGATTGCATCAATATAAGACACCTTACAAGTGTATAGGATGTTTGTGTTGTCACGCTTAAGAACAGGATCTGGAATAACATCGATGGCAACAAAGAGGTCACCAGGAGAACCGCCACGTCTTCCAGCATTCCCTTCATTTCGGACCCTTAGACGACTACCAGTGTCCACACCGGCTGGGACTTTCAGACTTATCCGCTTGGTTTTCCTCACTCGGCCGTCCCCGGAACATGTATTGCAAGGTGTTGAAATCTCTCCAGCTCCATTACATGAAGAGCATGTCATTGTCTGCTGGAAAATACCTAAGGGTGTCCTTGTAGATGCGACAACCCGGCCTTGACCCCCACATGTACTACATTTGGACGGTGTAGTCCCTGGTTTAGCCCCCGTACCGTTGCAAGTTCCGCAAGATTCTAGTCGGCTTATCTCTATGTCTTTGTCTATTCCAAAAACTGCTTCTTTAAAGTTCAAAACTAGACTGTAAATCTCATCTTCACCATCAATAGGTCCATTCCAAGAGCCTCTGTAGTTCATGCCACCGTTCATTCCCTCAAACAGTGTCTCGAACAGATCAAAAGGATTACTGAAATCCTGTCATTACAGATACGAACTATTCTTGAGAACTGGTAACATTTAAAAACAAAGAAAATCTTGACAATAATCTGATATCAGATAACTTACCCCCATGCCCATTCCAGAACCTTTAAGCCCATCCTCTCCATATCTATCATATATGGACCGTTTCTCATCATCAGATAAGACCTGAGAAATAATTAAAATCACAAATGACCGTTTAACACTAAACATGCATAAGGACTACCCAAGTTCAATCAACTGACATGACTATGTAGCTTACCTCATATGCATTGCTAATTTCCTTAAATTTCTGTTCTGCTCCATCATCTCTGCAGCACAAAAGTGAATAAAGCACACAATAATTTAACAGATCAAATTATTCCAATGACATGTCAAATTCGCAACTGGAAAAATTGTCATTCACACTAAGCATTCAACTTGAACTTATGGAGTTCATATGGAAGTGCCCCAGGAGGAGGATATGCTTCATACTGCTCATAGTTCCTGAGCTTCACAACATAAGAGTAATCTTAAAACGGATTAAAGTTTCACACTTTTGTGAGAAATTCCTAGCACAAGCCATCTTTACCAAACAACCCACCAAAATGACTGATCAGAACCGTGCCCGCCCAATGCCAACCTAGTTGACCTGCCTGTTAGTTAACCCATAACCCAGTGACCCTTTTTTTCCCTTTCAAAAGGCACAATTGAAAAAGGAAAAAAATAAATAAAGAGGAAAATAGTTTAAGTATGATTTGATGTTTTTATTTGATGATCCAAGAAAAATGAGTTTTAACTTTAACAATTTATGGGTTATGAGTATCACTTAAATCAAGTGTGAATAACATGAAAATACATAAAACTATTTTGCTTGCATTGATTACTTATAATTAAATGTCTTTATTAAATGGTGCATGAAGTTTTAAACTGAGAATTTTATTTTAAAATTTTCATATATACATTTTTTTCTGTTTTAACAAGCCTATTTAATGATCCAGCAGTTAGATTAATGACCTGGTAATCCAAAACCTACACTAAGTCAATGACCAATCTGGACCCAAAGATAATGGCTTAACCTTGTACCATTTCTGGACAAGACACATCTAAAGCACAAGTGCCATTTCAAAAGCAAATCTTTTAAAAATGATAAAGTTAAATGTAAGACATTACAAGCCAAGTGATTTGAATGTTAATGGACAAGGAAACTAATTGATAGTGATCAGATAGGATAAGGAGAAGAGAAAGGAAAGAAGAAAGAAAATAGTGATTCTTCATAGAATCTAGATAAGAGACAGTTAAAAAGCTTATCACAGATGGCTGAAATTCCTAGACAGCAATAGTAAGTAGTAATGGTTAAAATGAATGTGGGTTCATTATTAAATTATCATGCTCTTAGCATCATTAGGCATAATAGTTACCATAAATAAATGCAGAAAGATCAGCCTTCAAGTCAGGTGACCAAACTAAGGAATATTTCCCAGACATCACCCAGATCATTTCCCTCACTCTAAATAATTTTCAATAAAATCTGCCAGATAAGAAGCGCACCCATTTTGATACAAGATAAAGTTGTACTCGATGAATCAAGCATCCTAATGACAGAGTCAACGACTGTATAGGTAAAGGAGGGACTTTATAATGAAAATAATGTACAAAGCAAAAGAAAAGAAAAACTCACTTGTTTACATCTGGATGATAAGTCCGGGCAAGTTTCCGATAAGCTGAAATTTTAAAAGTATAACAAAACTCTAGTTGATATTGATTCTGTACAAAAGCATCATACAATAACAAAGAAGAAATCATGGTATCTTATTGTAATTAATTTAAATGTCAAGATCTTTGAGTTGGAAAGCCACATCCCTTCATTATTTGGCGTAAAGGGAAATAAACTGCCATTTGAAGAATAGCTGTATTCAACAAGCATTAGTATTTGTTATATATAGATCACTCAGCAAGTTCTTCCATGAATTGTACAGTGGTAGTACTTTATCTGATTGATATTATTACTTAAGTACACAGCTTGGCTTTTGGCTGACAAGTTTCACGATTTTAAATTCCTTTAGAATACTTCTCTAATGCCTCACATATTTTATGAGCAAGCACCCTCAGAGTAAAAATTTTATCACTCAAGGTTAAAAGAGGTAGGAATTATGTAAAAGGGAATGAATCACTTCATTGACATAGAAAACATTACAAAACTGAGAAAAAAGGAGGAGCCAAAGTGAAATACCACTCTTGATTTCAGATTTACTAGCATTTTTTGACACCCCAAGGATAGAATAGTAATCCTGCAACACAAAACATAGTAGTATTCAGTCCAACCTATGGAATAGTTCATGAGAGCCATACAATGTAAAAGACAAAATACTTATGTAAAGTAAAACATGTAGGAAAACACTGAAAGAAATCATCGTTGTCTAGGATGAGTATATGGTACTTACTGCAGCTGCTCTAACTATCAACCTTGATCCCCTGCGACTATGCAATGTTTGAGAAGAGCCCGCATCAAAAAGGGCATGCAAGGAATCCCGTGATAAAAAGCTTGAACTCAGGGAAGCCATAAAGCTTACCCTTTTTGTAATACTGCAAGCAAATGACTCAAGGAAATTACACTTTACCACAACAAATTATGGTACAATATTGAATGTAGCTATTAAGGTTAATATCTAACGAAAAATAGGTTAGATAACAGTTCCTAGTTTCTCATTGATTCCACAACAGTACTATAAAACTACTATTACTTCACAAGTCATAACCATAATAAGATCACAAAACTATACCCAGCTTATATGGTTATATCCCTGTTGCTCATAAGATACAATAAAACAATGTCAAAAGTAATTCCAATATGCTACAAAGCAAACTACACAAGAGCAATATAAATCAGGTTTAGGAGCTGAATGCCTCAGTGCTATTATACATGCAATAGTATTCTTTTTCTATTCCAAAAACTGCTTCTTTAAAGTTCAAAACTAGCTGGACTGTCAGTCACATGCAATTTACTATTTTCATTCTACTAATGAAATATCTAACCATCAGACTTACTTGTATCCAGATGATGCAATCTTGTATGTCATACAAGATCCCAGGAAACATTTTGGACGAACTCCCCATTGTGCAACAGATGTACTTCCAAGAGGTGCAACGGCCATCTAATATAATCTAAAACAAGAGTATATGTTAATCACAGTATCGGTGATAAAATTAAGCTCACTGCAAAACTAATGGACTGAAATTTAATGTGCCCAACTGCCCATATATTATAAGAGACTCATATAAACAGCTAAGGAAGGAACACAGTCTGTGTGTTAGTGCACAGCTTAGAGAGGAGATAGTTCAATATGCCACATGAAACATTGAGCTGAAAAGAAGATAATAAGAAAATCTATTTTTCTTTTCATATTAAAAAAGATTCAAATTAGGTCCTAGGATTTCATAATTTATTCAATTAACAGTGAAATATACAAATGATAGCCTAAGTCTAACAAATATGAGGCAGTAGATCTACAAGCAGTCACACATCATATATGCCCCTCATTAGTTATCCTTTTCGGCTATTCTATGTTATTGATGATATCAAATTCATACCTAAATAATCTTTCATGCATTTAAATTGGAAGATGTAGAAACTTTCTACGTGCAATAAACATAAGTGTACAATAATAATTTGGCATACATGTCATTTGAACCGTAATTTTTATACTTTCCATTTAGTGATATACTTCTGAAGAATACACAACCACTATTATCTTAGGGGACGTTTGGTACACGGATTATTTTTTCAATCCCGGGAATCACATTCCCAGGAATATGATTCCCAGGAATAAGATTCCCAGGATTATAAGAATGTCTGTTTGGATGAGTTAAAATAATCCTAGGATTATTTTGCAATATTCCCAGGAATGTTACAATCTTGTGTTTGGTTCAACTTTGATATTCCTGGGAATGTTTAATACTTTTACAAATATGCCCTTGACTTTTTATTCTCAACCAACCAATAGTTTATCAAATGTAGAAATTCTTCAAAAAAATTCATGAGAAAAATACTATATCATAAAGAAATAATTATATCATAATTAAAATTTTTAAATAACATTAATAGATTCATGAGAAAAATACTATTTCATAACACAATGTCCATAATTCTCAACATAATAAAATTGTCTAAAAAAGTCTCACTCAACAAAGAGTTGTAAAATGACAAAGATGAAAAGTGACCGGGGTTTGTAGAGAAAGAATTAATTAATTAGAGGAAATTAATTAGGGGTAATAAAATAATTTTGGATGGGAAAAATAATCCCATGTCATGGGATTAGGGTGGGATTAGACTAATCCCACCCCTAGGGTGGGATTAGAAAATAGCTATTTTAGGAAATATCCTATTCCTGGGAATACAATATTCCCGGGACTAATTTTCCAATCCGCGTACCAAACTCGGGATTACTCTAGTCCGGAGCTCATAATCCTGGGACTATTTTTTCAATCCGTGTACCAAACGCCTCCTTATAGTCTAATTCTTACACTTTTTATTTTGCAAAAACATGTACTAAATAAAACTGTTCAAGTCCCCAAAAAGAACATTAGGAAGAACATTTTACTATATTTTCAAGATGAGGTTTCCAGTCTCTCATTCTATCTTCAATATCTTTTTGTCAGATTTATGAGGCTAGTTGTGTCCATGTCATATGCTGCACCTATGTGGTCTGACAAAATACATGTGCCCAACACACCAAGCATCAAACTTTGCATTTCCGCAGTTCATAAAATACATTCAACTGATAACCTTAAAACCAAGCATAGCATTACAGCCACAAAAAAAAACGAAGCAACCAATTTAAACAAATAAGAACTACTATCTAATGAACTAAACGTTTCCAAGCCAAAAAGGAACATTACAGAGACAATAAAATTGGAAGAGAAAACCATGGGAATATAGGTAAAGCATTTTAGAATTGTAAATTGAACCAACAAACAATTCACAAGCAGGTTGAATTTCTAGGAAAAGAAGCCAATGAAACGAGGAAATAACTATTGAAAAACTAAACTTCCGGACACACAAATAAGTCGAGTATTGACTTGATATATATATTCACGTCCTTATGTTCTTAAGCGATTAAAATCAAAGCCAGAAACGATAATAGTGTAACCTAGAAAACCAAGACATTGAAAGAACCCAAAATTTAATCGTAGAAATGAGAATTCAGGAGTACAAAGAAAAACCTGGTGATGCTTGACTTCTTCCGCTTAACCTCGGCCACTTCGCTCTCTCTAGGTATAGAGAGAGGAGAAGGGCAGAGAAAGATATAGAAGAACGGAAGACGAAGAAAATGAGAGAGAAAGAAGAGTGTAGAGGGTAGAAGAAGAAGAAGAAGAAGAAGAAGAAGAAGAAGAAGAAGGAGTGACGAAAGCGTCAGAAGAATAGGAGGATGAGGTTACACAGTTTGGAATTCTGGGTTGGCTAGAGAGAGAGAGAGAGGCTAGAGGATCAAACAAAATGGTGGTCGAGTTTTGTTTACAAAAATTTCTCATTTCGCTTGGCCCAATAAAAATAATAAAAAATAATATTTTATTCAGAAAAAAATAATTATATAATATTTACAATTATTTTAGTTTTCTTTTTCTCTATATATATATATATATATATATTTTATGTTTCATCAATTTCATCTGAATTTTATTTTTAATACTTAAATATATGAGAATATTTTTTTGGTAAAACTTTTTGAAGAATAATATTGAATTTTCTATTTTCAATTTAAATATATTAGCAAAAACCTGCCCATATATATATACTAGGGGTTTTGCGTGCCCTAACGGGCACGCAAATATATATGTAAAATAAATAAGGGACTAAATTGTTAACTTAGTAAAGAAAGAGAGACCAAATAGTAAATTTTCTCTCATTTTTAATTTCATAGACTATAGTTTTAAACATAGACGACCAGAAAGGGGTGGAGCCATATAATATAAGATGTGTGTATTAGTAGTGGCAAATATTATTTTAAAATTTTAAATTATAAAATTATTTAAGAAAATAAATTATTTTTGTTTGTAATTTTTTTTTAATTTTTTTATATTGAGATAAATATATAGTGATAAGTTATTTCTTTTCGGCAAAAAAAAATAAGTTATTTCTTTAATAACATTTCATAACTCTTCAAAAGAATATTAAATGTTTGTATGAATATTATATATTTTTAAAAGGCCAAAGTCCTATTTTGGTCCCCCAGTTATACTCCTTGTTCCAAATAGGTCCCCCAGTTATTTTTTGTTCCATATTGGTCCCCCAGTTATGCAAAACTTGAAAAAGTTGGTCCCTCTAACGTTTTCCATCCATTTTTCCGTTAAAAAAAAGGAGAAAAATAAACTTTCATCCCCAAANATATATATTCGTAGGTAGCGGGGATTGGGGTATTTCAACACATACATACAACAATTCCTTCCTTCCTTCCTGAGAGATCAGATAGATGATGAAGAATAAGAAGTCGTCGGACGAGTACTTGATGAAGAAGCGGAAGCACCACGGGGCGGCGGCGTCGTCGTCGGGAGTTCGAAGGGGCGGAATACAGAGGCGGGTGAAGGATTCGGATTTGGATCCGGGTTCGGGTGTGTCGACGACGCTGAAGCTGTACGAGGAGCCCTGGAAGATCAAGAAGAGGCTGACAGAGAGTGACCTGGGGATCCTGAGCAGGTTGCTGGTGGCGGCCGATGTGGTGAAGCGAGAGATGTTGCCGATGCTGAGGGAGGAAGAAGCACGCGCCGCCGACACCGACGAAGGCACCGAAGTTAGGGTTTGGGACATGGGCACTAAGACCATGCACCATCTAGTCCTCAAGCGCTGGTCCTCCTCCAAGAGCTATGTGTTGATCGGGAAATGGAATCAGGACTTCGTCCGACGCAGGGATTTGAAGCGAGGAGATGAAATTGGACTTTAAAAATCTTACTTTGGCTAAATTCACTTAAAATCTAAATTTACTTCATTTTCTTATGTTTTGATCCTATTATAAAAAGAAAAGGACCTTAATATAAGAAAATAAAACTTTTGGGGATGAAAGTTTATTTTTCCTCTTTTTTTAACGGAAAAATGGATGGAAAACGTTAGAGGGACCAACTTTTTCAAGTTTTGCATAACTGGGGGACTAATATGGAACAAAAAATAACTGGGGGACCTATTTGGAACAAGGAGCATAACTGGGGGACCAAAATAGGACTTTGGCCTTTTTAAAAACACTAGTGGAAGTTGCGAGCGTTCCGTTCACTCGTGTATTTGGCTTTTTAGTGTTTGTGTAATGTTGTCGGCCGAACAATGTTCTGGAGTTTGAAAACAAGGGAATGTCATTGTATTGTGCGACTGAAGGAGAAAGATATTATCTTCCTTAAGTAATTCAAAGCTATATATAATAATAATTGTAAAACTTCAAATTGTTCCCACATGTATCGAATAAATTTTAATTGATCTTAAACATTCTATTTATTTTAGGTAGGTTTTATATATTTCTATAATTTATTAAATTGATCCCAAAATAATGAATGTGATATTATTTTTCTCGTTTTAAATTTAAATACGTTGTATTTAAAGCTATGACTTGCTTTTGACGAGTATTTATCAGGTTCCAAAAGTGAGTCACTCATTTCACGATCAAATAAGTAAAATTGGTCATATCTCGTTTAAAGTCTAAATGTATCAAGTTTGAAAGTATTATGTGTCAACATGTTAAAGAGTTTTTTCTCTATTTAGTTAAAATCATTAGTAAGTGAAGTCAAATTGCATCTGAAGCGCAATTTAAACTCATTAGTTGATGGTCTTAACCTGACAAAGAAAGAATAACATATAATTCCAAAAGTCAAAGCTTCATTAAGGCCTAAAATATTATAGAGATAGTGGGATACTAGTAAAGCAATCATCATTGAAATTTGAAAAGGAAAAGACTTAAGTAAAGTTCCTCGAATATTTGCTATACACTTCTTCAATAAGTATTTGACACATGACAAAAATTTGATGCATGACCAATCATGGTAGAGAGAGAATATTAAAAATACATTTTAACATGACCAATCATAAAAGAGAGAATATAAATCAAGCTTCTTATTAGAAGAACCTTATAGCAAACATATAAGGAACTTTACCTAATTTTTTTCCATTTGAAAATATATTGGATAAAATGGTTTGTTGGGAGGGAAGTAAAATAGATAATCTGTTGGAGGGAATAGTTGTAAGTGTCTTTTTCGTAAATTATGATAATCTGTTGTAAGGTTTGTTGTAAGTCATCCTTCATCATCAATATTCTCATCCCTCTTTGAATGAAATTATGATATTCTGAATCATAGAAAGGGACTATTGGGGGTTATAATTGGTGTTTTGGCTTTTTGCTTTCTTCAACTATATGTTCAATATGCTATAAATACACTTAAACCAATGGATCATACCATAGAAAAATGTGATCCGATTTCAATTCTGCTGAGGTAAACTGGGGGAGAACAGCAAATGAAGAAAACACAAGTCGTCACTGAAAGGAGTATATAGCAAGTTCAATCATTTGAACTTTTTTCAATGGCTGAATTGGTAAAATGCACAAAAGTCAAAACTCCCCTAAGATTGTGTAAAAAGTCCTCTAAACTTTAAAAAATGACGACAAACCTTATGAACTTATAATTTTGTGCAAAAAACTCCCTCTATTAAGATTTTTATTGAAAAATCAACTTTTTTTTTTATACTCTTATGATTGTTATTGCATTTTACATTGATCTAAAATTAAAAATAAACTATTGTTCTAATTAATAGTACGTAGTAAAAAGAACTAATTTTGATTAATGAAAATTTGAACGAAAGGGATTATTTGCGACAAGACCCTTTTCAGTTTTCACTGTGATACGGCTGCATGGAAGAGTCAGCAACATTTTGATGTCACAGACTCCAAATATAGCCTATTCCAATGAGGGGTTTCATCACTCAAGAATAAGCCTATTATTTAGAGAGAACATCACCCGACAACAAAATAAGTAATAATTTGACATAAAACTTCAGTTTCTTCATAAGATAATTAAGAATTCATGTAGCAACATGACTATATTTGTTTGCTATTCCAACTTCCAAGTGCACACACAAAAAGAAAAATCCCAGGTGATGATGCCAAGCATCTTTGTGCTACTTCCATTCAAATTATGTCATGTGTTTGAAGACTATGTTAAGAAAGAGGCCTATGAATAATAATAATAATAATAATAATAATAATAATAATAATAATAATAATAATAATAATAATAATAATAATAATAATAATAATAATAATAATAAAAGTCTTAATTAACACCAATATTTTTCTCCTACATAGCAGACTAGTATAAGTAAATCTTAAGAACTTAGAACTTGCCAGAAACTTGATGGCTGGAAGTTCTCTTGTAATATCAAACAGAATCATCATTAAGATAATCTGAAACCTGAACTGGTAAGCCTATATGTCTTACCACCATCCACTTGCGCTCTTTTGTAGACACAAACTATGTCAAACTACAAAAACAGAACACAGTAATATCAGTTAATGGAAGATGCCAAGGGTTGAACAGTGAACAATCAATGCTTTTGCCACCACTTTCATTTAAGTCTAACTAAATTACAAAGGACAAATAACAAAACTCAGGAACAACAAGGAAAATCAGCATTAACAAGATCAATGCAATTAACTACATAGTATGAGAGAGAGAGAGATACCAATAAAGGAATCTTAAGGAATTTAGTTCTCTCAACTCTCAAGAGCTGCCTGAAGAGTCCAACTTCAATTTGGAAAGTGAGAGTTGTAACTCATTGATATTCTGAGATGCCATGGACTTTGAAGACTCCTTCAACTTCTTTGTTGGAGTGAGTTGTTCTTCCTCATCATTGGTATCCCGAGGCCTCTTTGTTTTCCTACCCTCATTCAACTTCATTTGTTGAAGGAAATCATTGTACTCTGAGGCATATATTGGGCGAACTCCACATTCTTTGATCAAACATTCACCAAACTCGAATTCGAATGAAATCCTTGGCCTATCATTGGTTCCCTCCCCAATGTTAATTTTACCTCTTTCTCTTCTAAACTTCTCTATTATGATTTCACAGAAGAGTGGGTCATACCATAGGAAAACATTATTCTTATTTAACTCTGTCAGAGAATAATGCCATCCTCTCGGGCCTTCCACACCAAGATTATCAGAATTTCTAAAGTAGCATCGGCATCCAGAGTGACTTCGATACTTTTCTCTCGAGAAGAATTGAGGAATGAGAAAGCAAAAAGCAAAACCCACTAAGTATTCAAAGTCAAGAAAAAGGTCAACAAGTATGGAAGCCCGTGTTTTTGAACTTATATGAGTAAACCACTGTGGAACTATGATTTCTGGGCAAGGAATAATACTTGATTCGAGATCACCGCGCTTTTCTGGCTTCAATGAGAAACTAGCATACTCCATAATGCCACAAAGTGAATGCTCATCAATAGCTTGATCCCTCTCCAACTCCATTTCCATTTGTTGAAGGAAAATGTGATATTCTGAAGCATATATTGGGCAGACTCCACATGCTTCAATCAAGCCATCATGCTTGGTTATCTCATAGTTCTCATTATTATAAGTTACAACAGAGAATTGAAATGAAAGAGTCAGATTATAAGTGGTGCCTTGATCCTCTTCTCTTGTCAGAAGTTCCCGTAATATGTATGTGTTGTAGACAGGATTATACCATTGAAAAACATGATAAGAATTCAATTCCATTACATTCATATCCTCATGCGTCCCTTGCACCACCTCCTCACCATCTTCAAAGTAGCATTGGCATCTCAAGTAGCTTCGACAATTCTGCTTGGAGGAGAATTGAGGAAGCACAGAGCAGAAAACAAAGCCCACAAGGTTGTTCAAAGCTGAAGACAGTTCAATAGTTACAGAACTTGAAGCCTCTTTTGCTTGATTATGTCCAAACCACTTTGGAACTCTACTTCCTGGGTAACAAAAAGCACCAGTTCGATTGATATACGCCCCTCGCTTTAATGAGAAATGAGCATACTCTTCAATACAAGAAACTGATTGCTCATTCAATTTGAAGCAGTTTTCCAAAAAGAGGGACTCCACCAAGTATTTCCTCCGTGGTCTAGAAGTTGTCAAAGGGAATGCAGTCTCCAATGATATGCAGTTAGTGGCTTTGACATATTTAGTGAATGGTGGAAGTTCTGGTAAAGAATCAAGTCTCCTGCAATTTGTCAAGTAAATGTAGTCTAGCTTTGAAAGATGCTTAATGGTGGAAGGCAAGCTTTGCACATTGCTTCCTTCCAGTCCCAATAAAAACAAAGACGATAAGGCACGGATGTTATCTGGGAGTTCATACAAATTACTGCATCCTTCCAAATACAGGTCTTCAAAAGTATTTACAGCATCAAACAACATGTGTAGCTTTGACTTGTCATTCACGTGTCTGCAATCAAAAAGTGTAAGCTCCCTCAGAGATGTCAGGCAACATAACTGGTCAATTGAGAAGTTCTTAAGAATCGAAACATGGAAGCGAAGCTTTCGAAGCTTTGTAAGATGCCCAATTGAAAATCCCACCTGAGAAGTGAGTAGAGACTCTAATGATGTGCAGTTTGTGGCATCTAATTCTTCAATGTGTGGTGGAAGCTCTGGAAGAGATTGAAGATTCATGCAATTCTTTAAGGAAAGAACTTGCAGCTTTGAAAGATGCTTGATATTGTTAGGGAGTTCAGTTATGTTGTAACACCCGTCTAAGTATAGTCTTTGTAAAGACTTCAGGGCTTCAAATAGAATATGCAGCTTCAGTTTGTCTATCACTTGCACACAATTAGATAGGCGAAGCTCCTGAAGAGATCTTAAATGACATAACTCACTGATTGGAAGATTCCTTAGCCTTGAACCATCAATACCAAGCTTCACGAGTTTGCAAAGACGCCCAATGGATGAGTCCAATATCTCAATGCTTGTAGTTTCTAATTGTAAATCTTGGATTTCCTCTGACCACAATGAGAATTCCCTTAAACTTAAGCACCAGCTGACATAGAGGTATCTAAGAGATTTTAGGTGATTCTCACTTTGAAGATTCTTCAATTTTATGCATTTATCAAGATCCAAAGTGACAAGCTTCTGTAAAGATAAGATGGATTGATGAACATGACACAATTTAACACATGATGAGAGATCCACACTTTGAAGATTTTGAGCCTTGGAAAAATCAGGGAGCTCTATCAATTGTTTGGATCTAGCAAGGTCTAATCTCCTTAAATTAACCAAATCCTGCAACAATTAAAAATAAACTATCATTGTATGGAAAACAAAACCCTTAAATGTCAATTAAATTAATGAACGAAACCTATGTATACCTGCACACCATCCCAAAGTTTTGTAAGGAGGCTGTCTCGCATGCAAAGTTCAACTAACTTCTCAGGACAAAATGTTGATGGCAGAGATGCTATAGGATAATTGTCCCATTGTAAATACCTTAATGTATCAGATAATGACTCAAGGCCAAAAGGAAGTTGCATTTTACTTGATCTCCTATGCCATGGAGAATAGAATTTGAGAAATCTTAACTTAGTCATCTTTTTAAAGGTGTCTGCACTCAAATTTACATCTCTAATTCGAGATAAATCCAACTTTATGCCTTCAATCGCATCACTTCCCTGAAAAACACAAATTAAAATAGAAGTAAATCATTTTATACTATTAAAGTAAAATGAATAGATAAGAAAGTATAAATGCATCTTTCACATACTGTATTATTCTTCAATATAGAATAAACTTCTTTGGGGTCGCATAATCGACTACGCTTTCCAGGTTCTTTGATATTCTCTTGACGAACAATTTCGCAACCCATTTTTTGTATTAATTCATGCATCCACACAGTGCCATCAATAGTACTTATGAGAGCATTATCCGCCAGGGTTCTTAAGCCAATGCTTGCATGAAAGCCATAGTTCTCTAGTAGTGTTAGTACACTCACTTCATCTTCACCCTTCAAAAAGCATGCAATATCCAGAAATATTTCCTTTTCTTCATTGTTCAATCCATCAAAGCTCAATTTTAACACTTTCTGAATATTGTTATTGGGAGTCTTTTTAAGTTTTGCAAGCTCATCCTCCCATTCCTTTGTGGTTTTAGAATAAAGAAATGAACCCAAGACTACTATAGCCAAAGGAATGCCTTTTGCATAATCAATTGCTTTCTTGGCGAGCTCTTCATATCCAGCTTTTGGATAGTCACTATGGAAGGCTTTAAGGTTGAAAAGCTGAAGGGATTTGTAATAAGATAATGCCTTAGCTTCATGTATTTTATTAACTTTTCCAACAAGTAAATGCTTATCTCTTGTTGTTATAATGACTCTGCTATCTTGTCCCAAGCCATCATAGTCTCTAGCTAAATATTCCAATTGATGTGAGCTACTGACATCATCAAGCACAATGAAAACCTTTTTACTACGAAGTCTTCTCATAGCAAATGTGGATTCAATGACTTGATCATAAGGATTAGTTTCTTCCTTTAGTAACTCAAACAGAAGTTTATCAAGTATGTACCTTAATCCATGCTTGTCTGACTGTTCACTCACATTTTCCAAGAAACAACAAGCTTCAAATTGGGAGGCGAGCTTAGCAAATACAACTCTAGCCATGGTTGTTTTACCAATTCCACCCATGCCCCAAATTCCAATTATTGGGACTCTTTCTAACAACCGTTCAATGTAGTCACAATTTTCATTGATTCCAACAAGACCTTTCAATGCAGTTGGATACCCAAGTTTCATTTGTCGTAAGATATTGTTGACAATGTTACGAATGAATTCAGATTCGTCCCTGAAATATGGAAAGGAATAATGATGAAACAAAATAGAAAGCGTAGTACCAAAGGAAAGGAAACTAGTAATTGAACATATGAACTCTTAAATAAACAGACAGAAGAACTTAATTAATTATTTAAAAGGAAAAGTACTAATTTTGTCCTTAAACTTTATACCAACTGTCAATTTCGTACCCAATCTTTTTTTGTTGTGAATTTCGTCTCCAATCTTTCACATTTTCGTCAATTTTATCCTTTGACTAACTTCTTTTAATCAATTGACGACAGAATGGATCCTATTTTTCAACCTGAGTTATGATTTGAGTTTCTTTTTCTATCAATTTTAGATTATATATTGTTAGCCACATAGATTCTGTCATTAATTTTTAGCTAAAGTAAGAGCAAATGATAAAATTGACCAAAATGTGAAACATTTGGGGACGAAATTGACTGGAAAAAAATTTGGGGATGGAATTGATAGCAAGTGTAAAGTTTGAGGACGAAATGAGTGTTTTTGCCTATTTAAATTATTGTTATATGTTAATCTAGCTTAACAGTTAGAGTTACAACAAATTAAAAAATGAAAGAAAGAAAGTGTAGTTGCCTATTTAAATTAGTATCTTGAATTCAACTATTGGTAAGTAAGGCCAGAACGGCATTGTCCCAAAAATAATGGGAATTGGATTATGTAGAGTTTCTTCTCCATGTATTTCTCGTGAAGTTGGAGAGAGAAAGAAAGAAGAAGAAAGAGAAAATATAGGTCCCATAAAATAACAATATGTAGGACCCACATTATCTCTCTCTTCTTTTTCTTCCTTTCTCTCTCCAACTTTATAAGAAATGCATCATGAAAAAACTCTAGAGAACCTAATTCTAAAATAATGGCCTAGCTCCAAAAATATTAGTAACTAGCCCCATACCCGTGCGCTGCACGGGATTTCAACCCAGCGAATGGCAATATAAATTTATAACCATATATGAAAAAATAATATAAAAAAAAAATATCAAGAATTTATGGAGAGAACTTTTTGTAAATTCCCAAGCTCATTTTCTTTACTTGGAAAGTAATTTCTTTTTTAAAATATAGCAATTTAAGATATTTAAAATTTATGGAGAGAACTTTTCAAACAAAGAGAACATGCCTATATAAATTAAAAATCTTAATCTATAAAAACTAAATCCAAAATATACCTAATAGAAAGAAAGGGTAACAACTGCAGAAAATACTATAAAAACTAGGTCAAAGGGTCATTTTGGTCCTAAATGTATGACTTAATGTTCATTTTGGTCCATTATGTTTCAAAATGTTCAAATTGGTCCTAAATGTTAGCAAAATGATTCATTTTTGTCCTAAATGTTGGTAAAATGTTTCATTTTGGTCCCAAACTATTGAATTTGATCATATTTCTCTCGTCTCTCATTTCAAGTTCAAAGAACTTGTTAAGAGGAACTCGCAACTCTAAATTCGTTGCATTCGAATTTGAAACGAGAGGAGATATGATCAACTTTGCTTGTTTGACCATGAAACGAGAAGTCTTCTTTTAAGACCGATTTGATCTCGTTTGCTGATGGCTCCAACTGGATAGAGAAAGTAATCTTCGAGAACAATACATAGCTCTAAATTTATCACGTTTGAACTTGAAACAAGCCATATTCAATTGTTGGGACCAAAATGAAACATTTTGCAAACATTTAGAACCAATTTGAACATTTTGGAACATAATGGATCAAAATGAAAATCAAGGCATACATTTAGAACCAAAATGAACCTTTAACCTAAAAACTAAACCCATTGTTTGAGAGGAGACAATTTAAATGATTGACATATATGTAAAAAAATGCCCCGATAGTTTTTAATCTTTCATTCTTATTCCCTTCATAAATTCTAAAGGTCAAAACCACATTTTAGTGCTTAATATTTACTTTAAACTCTGTTTTGATCCCTTATGTTTTTTTTGTTTTGTTTTGATCCTTAATATTTACCAACAGTTCCTTTTGGTCCATAATGTTTCTTAATAAGTTCAGTAATTGATCTCTAACTATTAAATATGGTCATATCTCTCTTGTTTTAAGCTCGAATACGATAAAATTGAAGTTACGAGTTACTCTTGATGGGTTATTTCCTTGCCCAATTGAGGTCTTCGACAAGCAAGGTTGAATCGAACATGAAAGTGGGCCTATTGTTTTATGAAGTTGGTCGTATATATCTTATTTCAAGTCCAAATATAATGAAATTGAAGTTACAAGTTTTTTTTTCTCTATCTAGTTGGAGACATCTGCAACCAAGATCAAATAGTACTCTAAAAGTGGGTTTGATCAAAATATCAGCACCAAATTTAAGAGTACTATTTGATCTCATTTATCTATGGTCCCAACTGGAGAGAAAAGAACTCATCAAGAATCATCTATAGCTTTAATTTCGTCGCATTCGAAGTTAAAACGAGAGAGATATGATCAACTTCATGAGATGAAAGACCCACTTCCGAGCTCAATTCTAAGCCCGATTTAACCTCATTTGCCAATATTTCCAATTAAAAAAAAAAAGAACTCATTAAGAGCAACTCGTACATAGCTTCAGTTTCATCGCATTCAAACTTGAAATAAGAGAGATATGACCATATTCAATAGTTAGAAACCAAAATGGAGTTGTTAGGAAATATTAAGGATCAAAATTGAACAAAAAATATTATGAACCAAAAAAAAAGAGTAAAAAGTAATTAATCTCTCGTTCCATTTCCTGCCTTTCCCCTTCAATTATCCAAAGCTCTTAGGGGAGAGGTTTGGGAACTCTCCCCCTTGTTTGAAAACTTGAAGATTGGAGGAAAAGAAATTGAGGGATTAACTAACTTTTAATCCCTCTTCCTTTTCCTTCAATTACAAATACTTCAAATTGGGGTATTTTAGAGGAAGAGCTACTTCTCCAACAAAAGGGAGAGCTTCCCTACTCTCCCCTCCAATATCTTCCCTCCCCTCTCCCTACATGAATCCAACACAAACCCTTAAATACAACTTTAATTTAGGGATTTTGCCCTATCATCATGAGACGATGTGAATAACATATATATAAGGTATATCGATATATAAATAAAAACTGAATCTAAGATAAATGATCATTAATCACACTTACAAGCATGTCCGAGAGTCCCAACCAGCTAGATTGGCTGTCTCAAAGAGAGCATGCTTCCACATGTTCACCAATTGTTGGTCGAGCATAGAGTCTCTCTCGTATTCTTCAAATTTCTCCTTGTAAGTCCCTTCTTGATGTCTTACATGAGATGGATCAATCTTGTAGAACACAGGTATAACAACCTGTTCTTGATTCCTTTTACACTCAATTATTTTGACAAGCTCATTCAAACACCACTTAGAGGAAGCATAGTTTTCTGACAATACCACCACAGATATACTTGAATCTTGAATTGCTTCCATGAGAGATTGTTTGATCTCGTCCCCTCTTGGAAGCTTATAGTCTATGTAGGTTGTGATACCTTTCTGGCACAAGGCAGCGTGAAGATGGCTAGTGAAATTGAAACGTGTGTCCTCACCTCTGAAACTCATGAACACATCATATTTTCTGGGAGCAAGTGTAGAGGATGAAGATGAACATGAAGAAGCAGCAGCACCCATAGTTTGTGTTTGTATTATTATTCTGGTTTAGCTATTCTTCATGTGATTAAGCACTTAGTCTCTCTTGTTCTTCTCTGAGAAAGTCAATATATGGGTGTTTATTTATGTATTATTCGGGTTTAGCTATTCAAGTAATTAAGTATACGGCCTCTCTCGTTCTTCTCTGAGAAAGTCAATATATATAGGTGATGATAGCTAGTAACACAAATAAATTGCACTTCCGTAAATTAAAGTTAATAAAAATTGGGCTTGGGCTTGACTGAAACAACTTCACATATATATATGTAACTTCGAGGAAGGACACACGTTGAAGTCATTTTATCTATATATATATATATGTAAATAGAGGTGCAAGTTGTTTCAGTCAAGCCCAAGTCTCCCAATTAAAGTTAATAACTTGCACCTCTATTTACATATTCCGTAAATTAAAGTTAATAAAAATTGGGAGACTTGGGCTTGACTGAAACAACTTGCACCTCTATTTACGTATTGGGTTTGGTCGGTTCTTGTCACTTGAAGTCATTTTATCTGACTCAAATTAACCAATAGGTCAAAGTGCGAATTTGGTCGTGTAATTTTGCTTCAGTTCTCAAATCAGTCCTATAACTCTTTTTGTCTTGAATTTGGTCCTGTATCTTTGCTCTAAGTCCCAAATCAGTCTTATATTTTTTTTGTCTCAGTTTTGGTCCCATATGTTTTGAAAACCTCTCACCGTTGGTCCTCCGTATATTTTAAATTACAGTTTAGTCCTGAAAACTTCAAGTCCCTTTCACTTTAGTCCCTGACTATCAAAATGAAAGTGAAAGAGCATCTCTGAAGATTCTCAAACCTTATATCTTGGTCTCTAATCCATGAATTCTTTATGAAATGGAATAGAAATGCAAAAACAACTCAAATTAAAGCAAATGACAGAGGGACCAAATTTGAAAACGCAGAAAATTTAAAACCCACCGGAAAATGCCCCAAATTCGCCGGAAAACGTACGGAAATCGCCGAGAAACTCGAGAACTCATCCAAAAACCTCAATTCTCACTGAAACCTTACTCAAATAATCGCCCTCAAATGCTTTAAAAAAATTCGAAAATCCAAACTTTTGAGGAGGGATGTGATAGAAGAAATGTAAGGGATTCCAGAACTCCTCTCTCGGAATCACCAAATGTAAGGGAATTTTCTATCACCTCCCTCCTCAAAAGTTTAGATTTTTTAAAATTCTTTCTTAAAGCATTTGAGGGCGATTATTTGAGTGAGAATTTGGGTTTTTAGATGAGTTTGAGTTTCTTGGCGATTGCCGTACGTTTTCTGGTGGGTTTTAAATTTTCTGCATTTTCAGTTTTGGTCCCTCTATCATTTGCTTTTAAGTTGTGTTTTTTTTTTTTTTCATTTCTATTCCATTTCATGAAGAATTCATGGATTAGGGACCAAGATGTAAGGTTTGAGAATCTTTAGGGATGTTCTTTCACTTTCATTTTGATGGTCAGAGACTTGAAGTTTTCAAGACCAAACTGTAATTTAAAATAAACGGAGGACTAACGGTGGGAGCTTTTCAAAATATATGGGATCAAAACGGAGACAAAAAAAAGATATAGGATCTGGAGCAAAGATACAAGACTAAATTCCAGACAAAAAAAAATTATAGGACTGATTTGGAAACTGAAGCAAAGTTTCATGACCAAATTCGCACTTTAGCCTAGCCAATATTCTCATGAGTTTAGATAAGTTGAGTTGAGCTCCCGAGTCAACACATGAAAATTTTTAAAAAAAAAAAAACTGTGAATAAATATAAATCAATAGCAACGAGTTGTTTTTTCACGGTTTTTTTTTTAAATATAAACTGTGAAAAAACATTTATATATTCAATCTTTTTATTTTTCGAACTTAATTTAATTTTATTTGTTTATAATCCCAATTAAATTGAGGATTTGTTTCTAACATCGCAAAACTAAAACGAAATATATTTTACCATATTTAGTATTTTAAGATCAAGGTGAACCACTATATTTATCAACCAAAAAAAAAGAATCACTATTAAAAAAATCAATTAAAATATTCTGAAAGATAAAAAGCTAAAACAAAATTTGAGGTAAAGATATAAGCTTAATTTAAACAGTCAACCTTAATATTTTATTATTATTATTATTAGACTATTATAAGTCTTCAAAACTTCTTCCGATGAGTATCAATTCTGATTTACACGGAAATTAAATACATTTTGGGCTGTACTATAAGAGGTCAGGCCCATGAGTATCAATTCTGATTTACATATTTGTCTTGTTTCTTTCTTCATCACAATTTTCCAGAACAAGTCCCGTGTGGGGTATAAAATGTATCATATACATCTTTTGAAGCTTATATATATGGTTATCATTTTCAATCTTAAGAGATTAAGATTTAAGAATGTTATCACATATTAACAATTGATAAATAACCAAGGATAATAATTCAAGTTATGTTTTCTTAAATTTCATATTAAATTATTTTTAATTCCTCACATTTTTATCAATGCCTTAAAAATATTGGTGAGATAATTTATAATACTTTTGGGCCAAATAAATCCTACAGAGAACTGACACCCTACCATAAGAGAGAAAGAGGGAATCGCGGAATAGGTTCTTAATTTCTTATTAGAAATAGTTTTTATTTATTTATAATCAAGCCTTTATCATCAACCGACCTTAGCTCAGTTGGTAGAGCGGAGGACTGTAGTGGGTTCCCAGCTGTCATCCTTAGGTCGCTGGTTCGAATCCGGCAGGTCGGATTTTTTTTTGTTTTCCCCCAACTTCTCTCTCTCTTATGATAATCTTATTTTGTTTATTCCTTGTTTCCTACCACTCATTTCAAAACTGCCCAAAAATACTGAACCGTTTCTATTTAAATTTCTTCTGCATAAGTCACCTCTATTTTAATAATAAAATGGAGAATAGCTAGCTAGGCACTCACACGCACATTATTACAAAATGCAAATTACATGCATGGACATACTCTATTTGTTGATCAAAGCATATTTTTTTATGATATCTTTTATTCAAGTCTTAATTTAATTTCATCAACTTTTTTTGTCGCATTATATCTTTTACCAGGTGTTATATCTTTTTCTTGTTACACTTTTGGTCCATCTTTTTTGGTTAATTTGTGGAATTAGTCTCATATTTTTTAGTCAAGTTGTAAAACTAATCTCATAACTTTACAAAAGATTATATATTATGAGATTCAATCTAAAATAAAAACGATATAAGATCAATTCTACATCTGACTAAAAGATATAGGACCAACAGTGTAATAAAAAGATATATAGAACTAAGTTGAGACTTAAACAAAAAATATAGAACCAAAGATGTACTTTAACCCTATTTATTTATCTTTATTTTTTATAATCTTACTTAAAGATACACACATAAACACTCCCACTCCCACTCACCAAGCTTCAACTATCTAATTCTTAACCCAATGACACATCCCATCCTCCTCCTCCTCCTCCTTCTCATATCCACCACAGCCACCACCGCCACCGCCACCGCCTCCGGCTCGTGCCGCGACACCTGCGGCTCCCTCCCGGTGAAGTATCCATTCGGCACGGGCGCCGGCTGCGGCTCCCCTCTCTTCCACCCATACATAACATGCGGCCTCAACGAAACTGGCGGCGATCAACTCCTCCTAACCACCCACACCGGATCCTACCCCATCACCTCCATATCCTACGCCACCTCCACCTTAACCATCACCCCAACCTGCATGTCCACGTGTTCCCACATTTTCCCCACACCCCCTATTTTCGGCTTAGACTGGACCTCTCCTTTCTCCATAGCTTCCTCAACTTCCACTTTCATCCTCTTATCTTGCCACCCACCAACTTCCTCCCTAACCGTCAATAACGTCCCTCTCTGCGACACGTCATCCGACCACCTCTGCGCCGCCATGTACACGTGTCCCTCTCTCTTCCACGCGCCTACTAACACGTGTTGTGTCTACGCGCCTGCTAACCTTGATACTCGCGGAGAGCTCAATTTGAGAAAGCTTATTCAGTGTGAAGCCTATGCGTCTGTTGTGTCGGTCGGAGATAATCCCACGGATCCTACGCGGTGGGAGTACGGCGTGGCGGTGGGGTACTCGCACGGCGGCGAGTTGGACGGAGACGGCGGTGTTGTGAGTGGGAAGTGTAAGAGTTGTGAGATCAGTGGAGGGATATGTGGGTATGGGTTTCCCGGTGGGGATTCGTTTGTGTGTGTTTGTAAAGGCGGGTTTAATACTAGCTTGGATTGCTCGGGTCAGGCTCAGGATCCGGATTTCATTTGGGCCTCCGCTTCTTCGTCTTCTTCTTTGCTGTCGACATGTACGTACGTGTGTCTGTTTTACTTTACTTTTTTTTTCTTTTGTATGTGGATGCTTGAGCACCGGACGTGAGAATCGGATGCTTGAGTTCAGCTTATATATGAAGACGTAAGCGATTATTAATAAGGGAAAACCTATTATTATTTAATCTCGAGTCAATAAATCAGTGTTTAAATGATAAAAACACATCATTTGATTATTGAAATATTTTATTTGTCAATCATTTGATATTTAAATTTAAATTAATTTTATACTTTTTGAAACTTAAGTTTATAATATAAATAATATTTTTTTCTGAATTTATTTTAAATTTGTATTTTTTTATTTTTAAATTTGACTTAAAAATCAAATCTTTAATAATTAAAATAATTCAAAAATTAAATTGTATATTTTAATTATTCAATGACTTATTTATTGGTCCATTACAAGTTCAAGGGAGCAAATAGTTTTCCCATAAGTTTTGACTAATCTTTTCTATTTTCTACAAGGAACTATGCTTCATATATATAAGTAATTCAGAAAATATATATATTACTATTTTGTTTATTTAGAAATCTAAATATAGGAGTAACATTATGTTAATTTAATCGCCAGTTAAAACAATTAAATGTAAAAATAATTCTGAAATAATTTATTTAAAAAATAATTAAATCATCAACAATAGTCTTTTAAAAAAACTAAATAAAAAAGTCAATCAGAGTAGTAGACTGTAGAATATAGTTGTTCACTTTAATTTCTTACAGCCAATTCCCTTGAACTTGAATGATTTGTGAATAAAATTGCAGGTTGGGTTTGGATTTCGATTTTGGCTAGCCTCGTGTGGTGCCTAGTCATGGGTCATGATGCTTAAGAGGGAAGAGAGAAGCTCAGGGAGAACAGAAGCCCGTAACGCTTTTTGCTGTGCAAAAAGTAGTGCCGATTAAAGAAAAAAGACAGAGAATAAAGGTAATAACGCACATCCAATTCTGTGTGTATCGTAGACTCGCAGTCCTCACAAGTCAACTCAACCACAAGGATTATTTCAGTTTCTAGTTTCTACCGCTTTCAACTTATTAATATCCTCCTTCTTCTTCACCTCTTGATTACAAAGTAAGAACTAAGAAACTAAGGTGTTTGGTAACGGGATTATTTTTTCATTCCTGGTAATCACATTCCTGAGAATGTGATGTGATTCTCAGGAATAAGATTCCTAGGATTATAAGAATGTCTGTTTGGATGAGTTAAAATAATCATAGGATTATTTTGCAATATTCACATGAATGTTACTATCTTGTGTTTAGTTCAACTCCTGGGAATGTTTAATACTTTTACAAATATGTCCTTGACTTTTTATTCTCAACTAATAACAACTCCAGCTCACTATATAGATTCTAAAAGATAATTAATCTTCCCTCTTTCCTAGCTATGGTAGTGTTTGGGATCAGATTCTCTCATTGTAATGTATGATCCTTACAATTTCTTTCCCTCTTTAGTCTTTACCTTTTCCCTTTCTGAGAACCACTAAGAACCCCTACTTCATTTCATATTCACGAACTATACCTTCTCCCTCCATTCCCAAAATAAAAAGATATTACCCCATGGCTCATAAATAGGGTATCAAGAAACAAATGATCTCATATCTACAATCAATCACCACCTCGTCCAATTCTCGTGTTCGATTTGAACTTCAAACTTTCTAGTCCTTCTTGCGACCATTGCTCTGGTTTACTTGCTTTGATGGAGCAGAGGGCTCAAAGAGGAAGGATTTCAAATTCCTGTACATCTCCTTAGGCTTTTCTATATTGAGAGCATGTCCTGCGTTTTTAATCACCACTAGTTGTGCCTTCTCTCCCAAGTGCCTATGCATGCAGCAGTAATTAAAATGAATGAAATTCAAGTGTCATCTGTTCAAAGTCACACAAGCAGGTTGGGTGCAAATGCAAAAAAAAGAGAGCTTTCAAAATTTTGGTATTCTTCCTTATTCACTACCTCATGATACAAGTCAAGAAAGCTAAATAAGGAATCAGTTTCTGAGAATTGTAACTTCTACAGAATTGCACCTAAATTGTAGATAAGCAGTAGATCTGAAGAATAATAGTGACTTTATACTGCTTAAAAATTACCGTTTCAGTCTGTGCGCTAATTCAAGTGGAAATACCAGGTCTTTCTCTCCCCAGATAATAAGTGTAGTCTGCATGATCCGAAAGTTAAAGCCTCAAAAGATTTTACAGAGAAAAACTAAAAAAATGCAAGGCCAAAGTGCAAATTTGGTCTCATATCTTTACAAAAGGTCCCAATTTGGTCCCATATCATTTTTGGTCTCATCTTTTGGTTAGGTTACAGAATTAGTTCTATATCTTTGCAAAAGGATCAACCGTTAGTTGATCCTTTTGTAAAGATATAGGACCACGTCTAAACTTGACCCAAAGATATAGGACCAATTCTGCAATTGACCCAAAGATATGGGACCAAATTTGCAACAAAAAAATATGGGACCAAATTGAAACCTGACCCAAAGATATGGGACCAGAAATGTAACAAAAAAAATATATGGGAGCAAATTGAGAACTGAACAAAAGATATAGGACCAAATTTGTACTTTGACCAAAATGCAATGATAGTAACTAGATAACAAGAAACCTGGGTTATCTTCGGAAGATCAGACAGTTTTCTGTCTTTATGTAGTGCTTGGATAAGCTCTTTCCTCTCTTGTCGGTTTTCTGTGCACATCACCTGCAAGCAACAAGTTTTGGTGGACGGACGCGGTCACTATTAGATAGTTTGTAATATTTTCTACCTAGTTTAAAGTTTCAAACTTTCAATATTAGTACTGTTAGTAATAATTGAGCATCTATGAATACATTTTTCTGACCCTAGCTAGTTTCTCACAATGTTAGTAATATTTAATTGACTGGATACACAAAATTCAAGTAGTCACAGCTTCTAATCAGTTGGAAGCGCAATAAGAAAAGAAGATGAAAATTTTCTGATCTAAGTGTGGCAGAACAAATAAGGTTGCAACTAGTGAGAATTTACGAAAACGTTACCAAAATTACTGGTTGACTGACATTGCCAATTAAATCAGAAGGACATTCATGACAGAATTTGGTATGATGACAGGAATATCGCCTAGCAATGATGTTTCTTCGGTCTCATTAATCCATTTATAATTCTTTTATGATTTCTTATGGAAAAACAATGTTGATTCATTCGGCATCACCACATATAACTTGGCTATGTAAATATCTACTGCAGATTACTTCATAGAGGAATCCCCTAGTCGACTAAAAAAGACAAATTTCAATCTTCAGTGAAATCTCAGGCCAAAAAAAAACACTTCAGTGAAATTATTGATGACAGAGAGTACACCTAGAAAATATTATCAAAGCATCAAGTATGTGGGACATTTCACTATTAAGGAATATATATGTGGCAAGAGCATCTAATTCTCCGCAAACGTACAGGTCAAGATACTCACTACAAAAAGGCTACTTCCAAATTATAGAAGCATCAAAATCATGCTTTAAACAGAGGAAAGGGTATGATATATAAATTGGAAAATGAAAAACCAAAATCGATCCAATTCTAATCAAATCAACCTATACAGTAACACACAAAGATACTACAATTAGTTCATCTTCTATGTGAATCCTAAATCCTAATTTTCAAACAATTGGAACCAATATTTGGCGCAGTTCACAGAAACACTGGCAAATCAATCAAAATTCATGAGGGCAATCACAAATCCACAATCAATCACTTACATCGATATAATCATTGAGAAAGCAAGTAGGCAGAACTTTCATAGGCTTCACAAACGTGAGCTGCAGAAGCTGCTTCACCTTCTCCGGCGTCTGCGGCAGCAAAATACTCACAGCGTCGTCAACAGTTTTGACCTGAAACATACCTTCGTCCATGTCCTTCTCTTCCAAGGTCACTCCCGCACAGCAAAGCGCCACTTTCTCAAACTTCTCCGGAAATTGCGCCGCCATGCTATAGGCGACGAATCCGCCGTAGCTTATGCCGACGACGTTCATTTTCCGGACGCCGCCGTCGTGAGCCTCCATCAGAGCCATCACGCACTTCGCCTGAAACGATTCGGACCTATCGGGTCGGGTCGTGTAGGAATCTCCGAAGAAAACCAAGTCCGGAACGTAAACATTGAAGCGGTGGATGAGAGGGGAAATGAAGTCGTTCCACTGCCACATTGCGTTCGCTTCGATTCCGTGAAGGAGGAGAAGCGTCGGCTTCGATTCCTTGTGCGATTTGGGGACCCAGCAATGCATTATCGTGCCGTCGCCGAGATCGGTGGTGGTCGATTTGAGGCCGGCGCTGGAGAACGAGAAGCGGTAGCATCGGTCTCGCGATGCAGTGAAGCTGAAACATCCAGCCATGGCTTCTTTCCCTCTTTCTTTCTCTATGGAATTTTGTGCTTGGAACAGATTCTTTTCAGAACATACAGGAATTAAGTATTGGATTTCGATGATGGTGGACGAATCGGTGAAGCTTGATACAGTGAGTATTCAGAGGAAGACGGAGATGGAAGAACCAAGTGAATAGAGACAACTTGTATTGTATTTTGATATTTTCTCTTTCCAAAATTTATGTGAGACTATATCCAAGAAAATAAAATTTATGTGAGAGTATGAGTAGGTGAAGAAGAAGATGGATGGATATGGAACCTTTTTGATTCAAAATATTTCCTTAGAAATAAAACAATGTAGTCATTTTAAGTAAATAGTTATTCTTAAAATTTGTTAGATTATAAAGATATTGATTTCTATAACATGATTTTGGCAAAAAAAAAATGATTTCTATAACATGAGAGTTCATTTTGATAGCGTGTCGTCGTGTCAGACATTTGTCCGTATCCGATACCCGTACGACACATACGACACATATTCATAAGTTTCAAAATATAAAATTAATTTTTTGTGACTTTATCATGACAAATAGTAAAAAATAATATCACATATGACATATATTATGAATAAATATTATAATTTTTATGTTTTCATCAAAACTTACAAATTTTTAATTATTTATATATATATATATATGTCGTGTCGTATAATTTTAAAAATCTAGAATGTCTCTGGTCAATTTCATGCTTCCTAGCATGAGAGAGCATTCTTCTCCAATCAAATCTATTATAATATCATATCAAAATCATATATACTATGAATTATATTATTGACAATAAAACAGTAAAAAAACCATTAAGTTAATTTATTTTTATGAAGTATGTTATAGAAGACGAGTTTTATTAATAAAAGATAAATAATTATTATAAGATATATTGCTAAAAGGATTTTGATATAAAAATTAATTGATATAATATAACTATCTATATATGCTACCATCTGATTGCTTATGCATGGAGTGATATTGTATTTTTTTTGCTTTTATTTTTTTTATTTGAATCAGATGAAGAGAGAGAAAGAGAGGTAAATTGGATTGCAAAAACAAAATATAGTTCAGCAGTCCTTGTTAAAAATTAAGAAAGGCATACCATATTTAAAAAAAAAAAATTGTGTATTATGTCATTATGTGTAACTTGTCAAAATTAGGGTGATTTACTTAAATAAATATGAAAAATATAATTTAAAAGGGTGGCTACAGAATTAAAATCAGAATCATGAAGTCATGATGTTATCCAAATTGAAATTACACTATGCTTATTAGGAAATCTGATTTTTTTGGTAATCGATTATTTATTTTTTGATACACAAAATCTGATTATTTATATGTATTAATGAATAATGTCATAATTTTAGTATCTTCTGTTTTCCTTTTTTAAATGCCTGTTTTTTAATTCAACATAACAGACTTTATTAAAATTTAATATATATATATATATATATATAAAAACTAAATATGTGTCCCATCCCAATATAAAGATCAATTTTCCATTAAAATAGAAAACAGATATTTAACCTTTCAATGTGTGGCCGCAAAGGTCTTTAGACTTTAAGAAGGATTTTTGTTTGATGATCATTGATTTCACTTGATAACTCCGTCAGCGTTCTGTATTTTTAGGGTATAATAAATATTTTCTTTCGTTTTATCCAGAACCGTGAATTCATGTAATGACTGCATGCTAAGGTTATTGTTTTTGAATAATCTTTTTTTTTTCTTTGATCAATTGTTTTTGATTAATCTCTATTCACCAATAATTTGAACATTTTCAGATAATCTGATAATTTAAGTTTCCATAAATTGTTTTGGTCGAAATTTAAGTTTCCATCAACGGTGGAGGATTGACTAGAGTCTAGAGACAATGCCTGATTAGTTTAGACTTTAGAGTTGTTAAATTAAATCTCTTTTAAAACCTAAATTTACCTAACACACATGCCACACCTAATCTATTGTTCTTGTGGTGGCAACCAAAAAAAAATCTCTTGTTCTTGTGTTTTTAACTTGTAAGGGAGCTTAAATTTTATATTTATTTATATTTAAAAGTGAAGATGTTTTGAATAGTGTTTTTAAGACATTAATTGAATAATATTTTTAGCACACGAGTCTATGATACTCCTAATTCAGCTCTATTTGGATGATTCTCATTAGGGTTTACTGTTTACTATTTACGCTCAATTAATATTTTAAAGTTGTATTGTTTCAATTTGGATTTAGGTATGAATAAAAAATTAATGGGTTTAAAAATATGTAAGGAAGTTCTAAATTTGTGATAATAAATATTTATTTTTATATAAAAATATAATTTTTTATATAAAATAGTAAATTATATATTATATATGCTAAAATAATTCAATAATAACTTATATTTTTGATTTATCTATTTTATTTTTTATGATTATACATATAAATATTGATAAAAAGAATTAATGTTAATAAAAAATAAATTATTTTAAAACTTTTTTGAATGTAGATAAAAAATAAAGATTCGACTATGTATTAAATTTATATAAGAATTTAATTTTAATATTCATTGAAGTTTGAGAACTAAAATAGCCAAGGTAATGAGGTATATTAGAGTTGTCACTTTATAGTTCTTATTTTTTTTTTTTTTGGTAAATACTTTATAGTTCTTATTTAGTATATAAAAAAATAGCATTAAGAATTAAGAAATAATAAAAATTAATGCATTTATCATTTGAAAATAATAATAATTATAATAAAATATCAAATTTTAAAATTTATAATTCCAAAAGCTTATTGATCAAACCAATTTTATTTACTTTTTAAATTCAATAAATAGTATGGAAGAAGAAAGAGAACAGAGATAGTAAAACTTAGGGGTGTTCAGCGGTTCGGGTCAACCCGCCAACCCGCAAAAACCAACCCAACCCGCAGGTTTGGGTTGGTTTGGTTTGGGCTGGCGGGTTGGTTTGGTTTGAAAATTCTTAGCCCGCAGTGGTTTGGGTTGGGCTGCGGGTTTCAGAATTCTGAGCCCGCTCAACCCAACCCAACCCGCCAACCCGCCACTTATGTATTTTTTATTTTTTTTATTTTAATATATACATAAATAAATAATATTTAGCATAATACAAATGAATCTTGAGTTATCATTCCCCTTTAGCTTTAACACTACATGAAGTGACTTCACCTTCAATTAATCTTTTTTTT